>JAFFST010046646.1:12073-22109 GCA_022414735.1 Noturus placidus | reverse complement strand
CGACTTTGGTTGGCGTAACAACCGTATGCGCCTTATGTATTGGTCAAGTACAGAAATAGACCCCGTAATTGAGACTGCGCTTTATAATCCGGTGCGCCTTATAGTGCGGAAAATACGGTATATATATTTATTTGTGTGTGTGTATAAGACACATATGGATGTGTCAGTTACAGATCTGTCAAAACATGTTAATGAGTGTGTGTTTGCACTCTGCCTATGTTTTGCACCCTTGAAAACTCACGTATGCCACTGACCTCAGATAACATGATTTGACCAGTAATGGACTTCGTATCAGAGACTGGAATTAAAAGCCAAGCTAACGACACATGAAAGCTGCTCATTGATTCAAGATATACTTTGGCCAAAAATGAAAGGTACACAATTTTCCTTTTAATGCAGATGTAGAAGATCAGCCAAGGAAGTCCTTCTTCTTCTTCTTCTTCTTCTTCTTCTTGTTCCCGCTCTTCTTCTTCTTCTTCTAGCCTGCAGTTTAACATTATGCAAGCTACATTCCTAAATCACACACCAGCGTCAAAGCGCAGCAAGTGGTTAACGGAATTCTCAACTATGTGTACTGAAATATTAGTGTGTTTTGTGTTAATTTGTTGGTTGGTGCTGTATGAGAAGTTAGTGGTTGGCTGCTTACAAAGGTACAAAGAAATAACAATCAGGTTTCATGCTTAGTTTTGCTCACTCACCGTTTTCCAGTAATGTTCAGCATCATATTAATGAGAAATGAATTAGTGGAGACGTTGGTGCAAAAGTTGGACTCCAAAGTTCCAGAGTTACCACAGCTCAGCTAGTTAGCAATATACGAGATGACCAACACGATGGCGTTGTCGGCGGTATTAGCATGAACGTTGAAGAGTTTGAACCTGATCTGTTTGACTAGAGTGCACAGATGAGGCAATGAGAGCACTGCTGAATCAAGTAGGAATGAAGCAAAGGTTAAATCCCACTGCTTTCATTACCAGTGGGTGGTTGAACAGCATTGTGGGTAATTCCAGCATGCCAATCAAAGATGTTTAAACAGAAATTTAATTCTTAAATAAATCTTGGATGCAACTGAACATCACATGTTAATTATAAAGATTAATATGCAAGTCGTTCAGGGTGGATTTAATAGACCTTTCTCGATCACTGTAAATCCAGAAATACTTTCTTCCTCTGCAAATAATTCGGCATCACTCCGCACAAACATCAACTCTAGTAAAAGGGAGGCTGTGGATCAGGTAGTAGAGCGGATTTTCCACTCATCGTAGGGTTGGTGGTTCGATTCCCGGCCCGGATGAATACACATAACGAAGTGTCCTTGGGCAAGACACTGAACCCCAAGTTGCTCCCGATGGTAAATTAGCGCCTTGCATGGCAGCTCTGCTACCATTGGTGCATGTCTGTGTGTGTGAATGGGTGAATGAGACACAGTGTAAAGCGCTTTGGATAAAAGTGCTATATAAGTACGCCATTTACCATTTAAAAGCTCAGACCCGATTGTGAATTGTCTGCGAGAAGGGATTTGGATGATCTTGTAGCTCCGATATGTATTGCATATTTATTTATTTATTTAAATAAAGGCTGCTATGAATTATTCCGGTATTTTAGCAAAGTGTGTACAAAAGGTTTTACTAAGAAAATCTGATTTGTGTTGAAGCGAGAACATGATCATTTCAAAAATTTCAGTGCAAAAACTAAGGGGGGAAAAAAAGCAACATGAGCTGATCAGACGAAATGGTGTCGAATTCATTTTTGGCCAAACGATCCCTTTTAAACTGAAGAGTCACATGAAAGTATGTCCGTCCGTCACAGTCCAGAGGAGTCCCATAGGAATCTGGCTTCCTGACGAGGACGACGACTACAATACATATTGCATGAAAACTCTCTCTCGTCTTTCTTGAACGATTTGTTTGATTATCCAAACCTGGAACCCCTCATCTTACCTCGATTTGACTCTCAGGTGCGTCAATGCTGACGTGACGGAGACACGTCGGTGCCTTTGAATGAATGTTTCAACACTCAAACATGGCTGCCCATATTATTGAAGCCATCTTTGGGACATTGTGATGTCAGTGTTGGAGACGAATCTCCTGCAGGTTTCCTGTATATCAAGCACACTTTTAATACATGTTCTCATTCTTTCTTCTAATATTCTTTTTGGTGTTAGGAATAGGAAAAGTGTGTTCATTAAAACTTTAAATGAGATCTGGTTATTGGTTTGCCCCTTTTAGGTTTGTAATGTCCAACAGATTTTCATGTCAACACTTTTGTTTTGTTTCCCACCCCAATTTGTAAATTTTTTTTTTGTTAGAGAGCTTGAATGCCTTTAATATTGGAAGAGGAGGGAAATGCAGAATAAATGCAACACTGTAAATGCAATAGAGGTAGGTGGAGTTAGATTTATCCAAGGAAATGTCATTGGATGGGCGTGAGCTGACTTGGTGTGTGTGGATCAACATCAAACATCAGTGGCCTTAATAAGCCAAGTGAATACTGGTTTGGTTTCTGTTTTACAGAAAATAAAAGAAAAATGTCATGAAAATGAGCAGCTGGTGTGTTTGTTATAAGAGCTTCTTCAATTACCATAAATCTCATACTTTACTAGTATTAAGTGACAAATAACACGTGATGTGCTGTTATAGGAAAATAATCAGTGATGGGATGGATACCGAATTCTGTTACTGAAAAGCACATCCTGAAGTGTTTTATTCCTCTTATACCAGAGCAATTTATCAGCAATATTTTTTTTAATTAAAAAAGGACAAGAACTATTCGGTGACTGGGAAAGGTGGCTGAGTGGTTAGCACATTGTTTGCCTTGCACCTCTTGGGTTGGGGGTTGGAATCCTCCGGCCTATGTGCACAGACCTTGTGTGCGCTCCCCGTGCGTTAAACACATGCAGTGTATTTCCAAATTATCTGTAGTGTGTGAATGTGTGTGTAATTGTACCTGAAATGGGTTGGAACGCCGTCCTAGGTGCTCCCCGCCTTCGTGCCCCGAGCTCCCTGTGATAGACTCCAGGCTCCTCCGTAACCCTGTGTAGGATAACAGGATGGAAAATGGATGAACTAATCCACTTACTGTTACATTTAATATTGTTGAAACTTCCAGTTATAATGTATGCTATAGCAGCTATAAACATAGCTTACATATATAACATATATATTATAACATAGTCTTGAAGAGTCCTGTGGTGGAAAACTTCCCGACTGTTACAAAGCGCTGACACCGGACACAACTCCTATAAATGTTAAAGAAACATCTCCTTAGATAAAGCTTCGACATCTGCCAAACAAGTCCTTGTGAATGGGTTATTACTACAGAAACGATAATTGGTTAGAATGTGCAGATTAATATACTGTACACCTGTGCTATGAATGGAGACTATTTTCAGAGCTGCTGTTAAAGAAAATTTCTCAACACTTTCTGACCAAACAGAACAGATTATTCAACAGTGCTGTGGGATAAATATGAATGTCCAGTATTACTACTTGAATGGAAATTACACAAAACATTAATTATTGTGGGATTATTGTGGGATTATTATGGGGGGATTATTGAACTATTAATTATTGTGGGATTATTGTGGGATTATTATGGGGGGATTATTGAACTATCATTTGAATAGAGAATTTATTGTTGTGCAGTTCAAAGACGTGGACAAGCCTAAATCCAGATTATAACACAAAGGTAGTCGCTAATGTTACACTAACAGGTCACACTAACGGTCTAAAACAGTAACAGAATGTGCTTCATTACTTCTGATCAATAGGTGCAATAAATCGGTTGACCTATACAATGGACACTATATATATTTTGTACAGTCTGTTTCTTCTTGGTATAGAAAAATAAAAATTGTAAGTGAACAGTTAAAGATTTAATCTTAGCATGCGCCTTATTGAACATAAAGTGCAATGCATTTTTTGTAGAAAGCATTATTTTGTGCTTTACAGCTGTGAAATACTGTGTAATGGAGGTTGATTGAGGTTAATCTTTAAAATATTTTTTATTTAAATGTCCATGTGAAAGAAATTCAGAGAAAAACCTACAGGAGGCGCAATGTACTTCCATGCACAGCTGGTCAGGGTTGCCAGATTTAATAAAACTCTCACACTATTTAAATCCGTTAGTCTGGAATAAGCATGTCTGTAGATACGATTTGGATTGAATTTGTTTTGTTTAGATTTAAAAAAAAACAAACAAACAAAAAAAAAAAAAACAATTTATAAGTCTACTGTATTCTTCAAATTCACTTTCATGATTTTAGCACTAATGAATAACACAATTATGCTGTCATTTAAGTTGATGTTTAAAATTGTGTTTAAGGCAAGACACCAAATAAATAAATAAATAAATAAATAAATGCCTTTTAATTTTTATTTCACTGTGAAAACATTTACAAGAGAAATAATTGTTCAATCAAGAAAAGTTATAATATTATAAACATTTTTGTGTACTTTTTTTCTTGTGTAAAATGTATATCAATCATATCCTTCTAATTAGGGATATGGTGATTTTTTTTTTTTTCCAAGAATATAATTTTTTTTTATATTAAAAATACAACGTGGTTTAATATTTCCACTCTAGTTAGTGGGGTTAATGAGATTTAAAAAAAATAAAATTAAATAAAATTGACGTTTATTATTATGACCGAAACAAAACGAAGTGGGCGGGGCTTAAAGCCTTAATCGGTGTTGATCAGTTTCAGATAAAGCAGTAGCACAAAAAAACGTGAAATAAACATATTTCTGTTGAATTTAGATGTTTTTTTACTACAATGTAAAAGAGGTCATAATACATAAGGAATTTATCAACAACAACCATCTGAAAAATAATTTGTATCTGTGGTGTTTTTCCATAATGTTGAACCTGTGCAATCTGGCAACCCTACAGCTGTTCCAGAAGGAGAGAGAGGGGAAAGCAGTGATATTCATGCCCAGTCCAATCTGGACCAGGCCGGTACTGCTGCGTCTCTGGACGATACCAGTGTAAAAGATTAACAAATTAAGAGATGATTTAGCATGTTCGTAGTATTATTAAACATAAATGGTCTAATATCTGTTAGATAGGACAAGAATTACAGCACAAGTGCAGTACAGTGTATTCGGAATATAGGAATAGTCTATAGTTTCTTTGCGGTTTATTGTTATATAAAGTAAGCGGATTTATCAACAAAACGGATGACAATATCGAGGAAAGAGGAATATTAAAGCACATTATTGTACCGTAAAGACTGCAGGATATTCCGAGGGAAATTGGAGCGTTCAACCGCATTATCAATATTAAAAAAAGAAGCGGTATCGCACCGTTAAGAGCTCAGCGGTTCACCGCACCAGCCTTCACCGGCGTCCCGGCGCCCAGGAGCGGCTTCGGGAGGTACGCGAGTCCCGATGCTCCCGGCCTTCTCCACCCCAGCGGGCCGCAATGGGGGAGACGAAAATTATCTACCACCTGGACGACCAGGAGACTCCATACCTGGTCAAAGTACCAGTCCCGGCCGAAGAAGTCACTCTGGCGCACTTTAAACAAGTCCTCAATAAACCCAACTATAAATTTTTCTTCAAGTCAATGGACGATGATTTCGGGTAAGCTTTTAATTCTTATTATTCCGAATTCATGTGACTGTACACACTGTAACAGTTCGAATATACATGTGATCTAAATAAAGACTGGATTCAAAATTCTTTCCTAAATCCTTTCCCACACTATTCCCATTCACACAGCCTGGTTTATTGTTTGAGATTTTCAATGTTTACATTCTATAGGTTTAGATGAGCCATGAATCTGAAAACCTTTCGAACACATGCATGTTGAAATGGAGGACATTTTTAACTATATATGGATATTGGTATGAGGATGGGAGTGGGGTTTACATTTGCATGTCTGAAGTGGTTTTTTTTTTTTTTTTTTCTTCCCTTTCTCTTTTCTTTTGGGTTTTTTTTTTTTCTTTTCTTCCTGAGGCTCTGAGAAGGTCTGAAGAGGTGTCTCAGGTCAAGCAGACACACACAAGAGTCTTTGCGGGAAAGCAGAGAAGAAAAAGAGCCCTGTTGGTGAAAGAGTGAGGAATGAGCCGGGCTTGGCACTTGCTGTGTAGGACAGGACGGGAAATTGTTTCAATTAATCTAGTGAGAAATGATCCTCGGTTTGGTTATAATGTTATACATCTGGATGGATGGATCACCTGATCATCGGCTGTGGCTCAGTCGGTAGAGCGGGTTGTCCACTAATCCACTAATCCAGTAGGGTTGGTGGTTTGAATCCCGGCCCGGGTGATCCCATGCCGAAGTGTCCTTGGGTGAGACACTGAACCCTAAGTTGCCCCCGATGGCAAGCTAGCACCTTGCATGTGAGCTCTGCTACCATTGGTGTGTGAGTGTGCTCTCATTTGTAAGTCGCTTTGGATAAAAGCGTCTGCTAAATGAATAAATATAAATGTAAATGATCATGTGACAGGTTTGATCATGCAACTTGATCCGATCTCATCTATTTGCCAGTCTTGACCCTTAGTCAGATTAGGCTACTTTCAGAGATCCGACTTGATTTGTAATTCATTTTGGATGCTGTTCAAGTAAGATTTGATTAAATAACGTAGCTCTATTAATCCCTGCTGAGAAATGAGGCTACAGCAGGAAAAGATCAACCAAGAAAGATACTGGAAATGTGCACCTACAGATGGGAAATGTTTTACTTTTTAAAAATCTGATTCAAAGTTTTTTATTACGACTGTCATCTATAAGACTGAGGCTGGATATTTCATTCTTAGTTTATTCTTAATTCCTATTTCACTTGTTTTGTACAGCATTTACCAACATAGCCATGTGATCCCTATTGATGAGGTAGGAGAATAGGAGGGCGGCTGTGGCTCAGTCGGTAGAGCGGGTTGTCCACTAATCCACTAATCGTAGGGTTGGCGGTTCGAATCCCGGCCCGGGTGATCCCATGCCGAAGTGTCCCTGGGCAAGACACTGAACCCTAAGTTGCCCCCAATGGCAAGCTAGCACCTTGCATGGCAGCTCTGCTACCGTTGGTGTGCGAGTGTGTCTCATTAGTAAGTCGCTTGTAAATGTAAAAATGATATTTCTGTAAAGCTGCTTTGAGACAATGTACCATTGTAAAAAAGCGCTATACAAAATTGATAATTATAATACTTGGCCAGAGATCTGAGACCGTTCCTCCATACAGAATCTCTCCAGACCCTTCAAATTTTGAGGTCCATGCTGGTCGACTCTCCTCTTCAGTTCACCCCACAGGTTTTCTATGGGAGGACTGGAATGGCCATGGCAGGACCTTGATTTTGTCATGTGTTGATTTTGATGTAAGTTTTGGATCATTTTCCTGCTGGAAGATCCAACCACAGCCCATTTTAAGCTTTCTGCCAAAGGCAGTCAGGTTTTCATTTAATATCTTTTGATATTTGATAGTCCATGATGCCATGTATCCTAACAAAATGTCCAGGTCCTCTGGCAGAAACACAGCCCCAAAATATTTAACATGTGGTACTTTTCCATATGGCTACCTCTCTTGTGTGCGCCAAACCCACCTCTGGTGTTCATTGCCAAAAAGCTCTATTTTGGTTTCATCTGACACTAGAACCTGAAGACGCTCGAGTTTGTTTTTGGATGAGAGTAGAGGCTTTTTTTTCTTGAAACCCTTCCAAACAACTTGTGGTGATGTAGCTAGCTGACTTCAGATTGTAGTTTTGGAGACTTTCTGGTCCCAAGATGCAACTAACTTTAGCAATTCTGATTTCATAGGGGTTTTTAACAAATTCATATCGGTGCCGATAATTTTTGCACACACACTCACACACACACATATATATATCTCCTCTGATGTCTTTAATCAGCAAGGTGTTTCAGAACACAGAACTGCTGCATGCTGGATGTTTTTGTTTTGTTTTGGGGGGGGGGTTTGTGCACCATTCTGTCTGAACGCTAGAGACTATTTCGAGAAGCACCACAACTAACGTTACCTTCTCTACAAAATCACATCATCAAGACTGCATGAATCATTTATTCCATTAGCATCAAGCCATCCCATCCACCGACATACAGTACTGTATTTGAGGTCAAATGTAGTTTTTCCTCACCCTGCTAGGATTTTCTTATTAGCTTTTTAGTTCTTGTTGGTACCTCAGGGACCTACTGACAGGTCTTGAATGTTACATGGTTAAGGAAATAAAGTAGGAGTTGTAGGGTAATTTTATTATTATTTTTCTCTGGAGGAAATTGCTTTTCTTCCTGATGGCTACTGTAGAGCTTATAATCAGCGGCCTTAGGGAATGTATTGTATTATGTTGAACTTATTAAACGTATTTTACACACTCGGAAAAAAGAGTACTGAACAATCTAATTCCTTGTCCAATTATGTACCTTAAATCATATTTAAGGCACAATATAGCCATGTTTCCATTTAGGATAGATAACGATACCACCCCAGTGACAAATAAGCTGTCAGTAACATGGTCAGCAAGGGCAGCCATCATTGATAGGATTTTACTGTTACTGATATCCAAGTTGGGCCGTACCTGCCGAAATCCGATTAATCAACCGATAGCTTTTAAAATTGATACTGAATGAAAACACTCAAATTAAATATTTCTGAACTTTATTACAAAAATAAACAGACTGTACCATGGAAATTTACTGTACTTTTTTTTTAATGAAATAAATATTTAAATATTAATATAACTATTAAAGCGCACCTATTATGGTTTTTAAACCTGCCTAATTTTGTTTTAAAGGTCTCATACATAGATTTACATGCATCCAAGGTCAAAAAAGACTTTAAAGTGCTCATAATTTAAATTGCATCATTACCTTTTATCCACCAGTGTCACAAATGACTCGTTAAATGAACCGTTTTCAAGGATTCATTCTGAGCTCTTCCTCAATCTCCTCTGATTGGTCAGATGTCCCAGTCTGTTGTGATTGGTCTACTGCTGTTTTTTGTTACAAACCTATGTAGGTTATTACAGGAAGTAAGTCTGGAATTACTAACAACTTGTTTCAGCTGTTCAGAATCGGTTCCTTCTTCTCAGAGTCAATAACTCTGTTAATCGTGTGCTTTGAAAAAAGTCTGCAAAGTTGAAAAATAATCATTCACAAACAGCTCATGCCATTCTTTGTTAAATCATTCCGTAATAATCAGACTAATATTTTGCAATCGTCAACATGCACAATGTTGTTACTGTCGCCATTTCCAAACATTTTTGTGGTCCTATTAAATGCTGCCGAACAACAACAGATAACATGCAGGAGTGGTTTCTTTTAAACAATAAAATGTTAGAAAATCCATCCATCTTCAACCGCTTACTCCTTTTCAGGGTCACGGGGGAACCTGGAGCCTATCCCAGGGAGCATCGGGCACAAGGCGGGGTGGTACACCCTGGACAGGGTGCCAGTCCATCGCAGGGCACAATCACATACACACTCACACACCCATTCATACACTACGGACACTTTAGACACGCCAATCAGCCTACCATGCATGTCTTTGGACTGGGGGAGGAAACCGGAGTACCCGGAGGAAACCCCCGACACACGGGGAGAACATGCAAACTCCGCACACACATGGCCCCGACGGGACTCGAACCCCGGACCCTGGAGGTGTGAGGCGGACGTGCTAACCACTAAGCCACCGTGCGCCCCTGTTAGAAAATCATTGTAATAAAATTTTTATATTATTCCAGCCCTGGTGAATTGCATTTCTGGTACTCGTGTGAAGCAATATTGGAAAGATTGATTTTTTTTAATGAATTAAATTAAGGCAATGAGTGCCAACATGTACAGTGACATGCATGATCAGTATGCAGTATTCCAGCATAATAACGACCCCAAACACACCTCCAAGACGACCCCTGCCTTGCTAAAGAAGCTGAGGGTGAAGGTGATGGACTAAACCCTATTGAGCATCTGTGGGGCATCCCGAAACCGAAGGTGGAAGAGCACAAGGTCTCTAACATCCACCAGCTCCGTGATGTCATCATGGAGGAGTGGAAGAGAACTCCAGTAGCAACCTGTGAAGCTCTGGTGAACTCCAT
>JAFFST010046646.1:0-12053 GCA_022414735.1 Noturus placidus | reverse complement strand
GTACACTCACTACTTTACATTGTAGCACAGTGTCATTTCTTCAGTGTTGCCACATGAAAAGATATCATCAAATATTTACAAAAATTTGAGGGGTGTACTCACTTTTATGAGATACTGTATGTTTCATGTTTCTACATTCAACTGTCCTGATGTGGATCAAGTTCATATATGCAATCGTTGTTGAACTTTTTTTTCTTTTTTTTTTCTAACCAAATTATGTTTCCACATCAGCATCTCACTTTCCAGTAACATGCTCAAACATACTTCTCGTATTTATTCAGCAGGACTCCACCTGGTGTGGCTTTGCTGAGCTGTTTCACTCCTCGCTAAATCGACTAACAGTTTGTTTGGAAAATGGCTGATCAGTGGTGTAAAGGAATGGTTCAGCAAAAAAAATTCCCTCAACCAAAAGTAGTCTGGTTTTGGTGGAGCACTGAGGGTAACATAGCTATCTGATAATAATAGACTTTCTCTCATCTAGTTTTTTTTTTTTTAGCAGTGTCACACAGACACACTGTAATATAAACTTGAACTTTACCATCTACAGTATTATCAGTCCATGCAGGATTTCACGGGTTTTTGTTTTGTTTTTATTTTTCCTTTGTGGCCAAAAATGCTTGATTTACAAAAGAAAATTTGTGATGTAATTTGCAAAATTGTGTTACACGGTCTTTTGACGTGATGTGTGTTGGTAAATGAGACCTTTTACCTTTGACGGAATGCGTGTTGTGGTGACATCACATGCAGTAATTTTGAAAAATTGCAAGCTTCTCCGAATATTGCGGAGTTTGCTTGATTTTACAATTGTAAAAACGCTAAATCCTGCCGGGACTGGTATATAAACTTTAACATTACACTGACAGACAGTTTGGACAACCAGCATCACTTTTATATCTTAGTTCAGTTTAGTATCGTTCTGTGCAATAAATCAGGAGGCTATGTGGTTATCGTCCCTTTGGACCTATATAAATGGGGAATTGTTCAGGAAAGCTAAATGTTTAATCAGTATAAGAAATATCTTTGACTTTTAGAAAGCACTTCCGACTCGGACTCCTTCCATCCATCCATCCATCCATCCATCCATCTTCAACCGCTTACTCCTTGTCAGGGTCACGGGGAACCTGGAGCCTATCCCAGGAGGCATCGGGCACAAGGCGGGGTACACCCTGGACAGGGTGCCAGTCCATCGCAGGGCACAATCACATACACCACAATCACATACACACTCACAGTCATACACTATGGACACTTTAGACACGCCAATCAGCCTACCATGCATGTCTTTGGACTGGGGGAGGAAACCGGAGTACCCGGAGGAAACCCCCGACACACGGGGAGAACATGCAAACTCCCGGACTCCTTCCATAAATATTAAATGTTTGTTTCCCATCAAAAAAATACCACTACATCAACAATGATGGGGATTACATGTTAAACATGGTTTTTTTTTTTTTTAATATAATCTGTTGATTCGTACAAGTTCCGTCTGCTGTACACGACCCTGTGTATGATTTTTAGTCTGAAGTTTATATTTGTAACACTCAGTTTGTGGATTTTACTTTAATCGTTTATGAAAATAATCGTTAGTTGCATCCTTAATTTGATGCAGTTCTTTGAATAGACTTGAGAACGAGTTAGCTACGTATAGTTGCAATGCAAAAATAAAGAGGCAAACACCAAACATATCTTGGATGATTGAGTATATTTGCGGTAAGACGAGGATCGTGTACATTCCATTTTTATCCTGAGCTATTCCTGAACAAGTTTACAGAAGCTCAGAGCTGGGAATGTGAGGCCCTCAAGCCCTTAACCCAACTACTTCAACTACATGAAGCTACATGCATGGGTTAGAATCTGCCTGACTTCTAAGTCAGTTTGGATAAAAGTGTTGGCCAGATGAATACATGTCCAATATAAAAATGCTCAGTGGACATGTGCTGTATAGAGAGGATTTACACTCACACGGAAAGTTTACTCTGGAGCCAGGTTAGTCTTTTCAGGAGCAAACTATAAACTGAATTTAAGATGGAATAGAGTTCAGTTGGACAAATGGAAAGGGAAATCATACAAATCTAGCCTATGTTCAATTAAACAATTTAACTACAAACTGAGCCATGTTTTTCTTCTAAGGCGAATATACACATGCCGGTAGGTTTGTCACGATACACTTCAGTCACGATTTGATTCAAGCCAATTCCCAGATTATTTTAAAATCTCAAATTATTTGTACTTAAAAATCTGAATGAAGAAAAATGATTATTGAAAAGACCTTATTTTTTCTGAAATAGGTTTAGTATTGTAAACAAAATGTAGTACAGGTTCACTATATCTTAAAAATAAATAAATGTATCAGTTCTGCAAAAAATTCGATTGAATAAACAATGACGTAGTCTCTCGGACCTGGGAAAAATGCTTGATTGAAACATGAGCTCTGTAGCAGCGAAAGAGACGTCATTTAATGTTGTTATTTAGTTTTTTTTTAACAGCGCTCCAAAGTCGGCTAAAACGCTTCCACGGCCTCTTTCTTTGGCACTGTAGATAGCAGCAGTGTGGGGCTGGTGTCATTTGAAAGCTACTGAAGAGTTCTTTTTAGTGGTTATAATGTGGTTGTGTGACCATATAACCTATAATGCATGTCGGTCATTATCTGGAAAACGGTCACGTCACAAGAGCAGATTTCCAATAACGGCGCAAGCTCTCCAAGACTGAGTGCGATCACGTGACCAGTGTACTTTCTATACATTTCAACTCTGTGGGTTGCCAATCTTCAGCTGTACACAGACTGTAGAGTGAAACAGCAAAACCAAAACAATGAAAAACCAATTGCGTATTTTAAACCAAAACCAACTTTACTAACGTGTTTAAACATTTGCCAGGTATTTAAATACTCAATGTCAATCACCTTTCCATTTATTGCAAATCTTCAAGCAAGGCATCATCTTCATCAGTCTTTAGTGCCTTTTAAACGACTTTAATTTACATTTCATCTGTCACCCCTCTGCATCTTGTCAGCAATTTCTCTGTCATTTATGCCAACGTGATTGACAGTAAGTGGGGTGGGATAAAATGGGACGATCAATAAATGAGACCCCCAGGCATTAGAGATTTTATACGTTGTTGGTACCTGATAACTGTAATGACTGTTACTCCTGGAAACGGTTGCTGCGAGAGTCTTTCTTTTTGTACGATTATACATTCTCCTGTTTTTGGTTAGGTAGAAAGACAAGGTAGGGATTGTATTTTCTTTTCTTTTTCTTTCGATCAGTCCAAGCATACCGACATCACAGCGTCACTTTCTGTTTATTGTTTAAGTGCTACTCAACCCAAAGCTTTTTTTTCCAGCACCAAGCGTCCAACCAAATATTTTGCAGTGAGAGCAGCAAAGTTATGAATCCCTTTTGAGTCTTTTTGTTTTATGATTACGTTCGTTCCTCACTCACCTGATTGAAAGAGCTTTTTCTGCTGATTTATATAAGTGTAATAAGTAATAAGTGTTCTAAAAAAACAAATAAAAGTTGTTTTGGACCTAAACAGGCAGAATAACTCTTGTAATCATGATCATCATGATGCCGTTGTTGTGCAAAACTAAAAGGTAGTGAGTACGGCATAAGAAAAGTGGGATGAATTAAAGAGTGGGACGGAGTTAATAAAAAAATTAGCTCTAGCTTTGACCAGAAAAACCGGTATTTGCTGAAATATGTATGTGAATGAGATGTGTGCAGTGTGTAACTGGATGAGAAAGATAAGGCATTGAAGGCGGCTCGAGCGAAGAAGAGGGATCTACTCGTTTTATGTTGCAGCGTTATCACTGAAGATGCTGTAGTGAGAAATTCACAGCTCATTTAATTCAGTGCAGAAGTCCATCCATCCATCCATCCATCCATCTTCAACCGCTTACTCCTTTTCAGGGTCACGGGGAACCTGGAGCCTATCCCAGGGAGCATCGGGCACAAGGCGGGGTACACCCTGGACAGGGTGCCAGTCCATCGCAGGGCACAATCACATACACCACAATCACATACACACTCACAGTCATACACTATGGACACTTTAGACACGCCAATCAGCCTACCATGCATGTCTTTGGACTGGGGGAGGAAACCGGAGTACCCGGAGGAAACCCCCGACACACGGGGAGAACATGCAAACTCCGCACACACATGGCCCTGGCGGGACTCGAACCCCGGACCCTGGAGGTGTGAGGCGAACGTGCTAACCACTAAGCCACCGTGCGCCCCCAGTGCAGAAGTATAATCACAATTAACACATATTATATTATATTATATTATATTATATTATATTATATTATATTATATTATATTATATTATAAGATTGATGCACAGAAATATACCATACAAATTCAAAGGGGCAAGGCGGAGGAAATAATGATGCACAGTAGCGGTGGGTGAATGGGCAAAAACATCATGTAATGTTGTTTCCGGATGGATCAAAATTCATCTTTTAACAGTCATTTTTCCGCTTGTCCGTGCGTCAGTCCATTCTTAGATATCTGGAGAACGAGCTGTTGAATGTATTTCTATGAAATTGTCATTGTAACCAGGCAAGGTCACAGCAAAGTCAAAAGTCTGAAATGGTTTCCTTCCAATACCTGCCTTCGTGTTTGAAGTATATTTTAAGGGTATTTCTGTAGGACAATTTAGTGACAAGAAGGGCTAGACTTGACTTGTCGGTGGTTGAGGCATCATCATCAACACTGCTGCTTTTGAGTTCTGCGTTTTAAGACTATTTTTGCAAGTTACGGAACAGAGCAACCAAACTGATTTCCTCATTGATGGACAAAACGTTATGGACTGTGAAACTGTGAAATGGACTGTGAAACTGTGAAATCCATCACACTATGTGGGCGTTCCCAAAAACTGTTACCACAAAGCTGACAAAACACACTGGATTTCACAGTTTCCTTTCACTGGATGTAAGGGGGTACAAAGATGTTCCAGCATGACAATGTGTATAAAGTCAGACAGTTTCCATGTGTAAGAGTAGCCAAACTGCTGGATATATACAAGTGAGGTTTACATAGAGCTGATGTCTACAAAGTACAAGGGGGTTCGGCTTCTGTACCTGTATCTGAGGAGGAGATGGCAGGGCTGTCAGAAAGATCTTTGTTCTTATCATATGGGTGAAGAGATGGAGAATAGAACATTACGGAAATCAGTGTTGAAACAGATCTAAAATGTCTTGGCTTAACAGGAAAGGGGTTTATACCAGCTGGCTGCATCCTGCTCATGGTGTGTATGTGTTTGGGGGACTGCCGTTCTCCCTCAGGACTCTCACACAGCAGCTGCCTGGACTATGTGGTCATTAACATCATGATTATCATCCCAACACACACATGGCATGGACAGATGGAGGACCAGGCCATGATTGGGCGCCATATTGAACAGAGAAGACTTTAACCCTCTCGTCATGAAAGAAAACATATCAAGTCCTTCATCTGATCTTCAGGGTGTTTTCACGCGTTGTCCGTACACTCGAGTCCGCACATAGGACTGATTCTCATCATAGGTTTTCTTTCACGTAGAAACATTCCTTCTGAACCGTGGATCGATTGCCAGACTTATGGCTCAAGCAGTGAGGAACAGTGCTTTTTGGATTCTCATATAAGGAGAAAGTTTTTAGGCATGGTTCGAATCCCACTTCCACCCTGTGTGCGTGGAGTTTGCATGTTCTCCCTGTGCTTCAAGGGTCTCCTCCAGGTACTCCTCCAGTCCAAAGGCTGATTGGCATTTTCAAATTGTCCATCCTGTGTATATTTGTGTGCGATTGTGCCCTGCAATGGGTTAGCGCCCCTTCTTGTACCCCGAGTTCCCTAGTCTCCAGGCTCCCTGTGACCCTGTGTACGATAAGTATGGAATATGCATTGATATCCATAAGGCTTTCCATCCTTTCTGCTGATCAGAAGAACTCTTTCTCTCGCACCACCAAACTTCAAGCAGGTACTAACGTGACAAGCTGAACCAATCACGTTACTCGGCATGCAGCGCTGAGAGCCGATAGCTGCCACACGTGATATGGAAGCAATCCCCAGACCACCGTTTTTCAAGAGACCATTCCCGAGCTCGAAAAACGACATTCACACTGTATCACACGGTGTAAAAACAACCCCAGTGTAATCTAGCGCTCAGTGTTATGATGTGTGTAACACACACTGCTGCCCACTGCACTAAATCTGTTAGATCACCCCATAATCACATTAGTCTGAAATAAAGCTTCATTCCTGCTGATGGAGTTTTAACTGTGTGACTGGGAAATAGAAAAAAAAACCAGCACGGCAGAAGCGTGTCATTGACAAATCCAGAAATCGTATGTTTTGTTGGGTCGTGGTGAGCATGAGTCATAAATATTGACCTCACTGTAATTTTGCTGCCGGATTTGGACTGCAGAGTTGATCCTTTTGGCATGTCCTCCATCTCCGTCTCTAACTCTCTTTCCATCTTCTTCCATCACTTCAGCACTCGGAACACTTTTCCTCTTTATTTTATTCTCTCTTTTTATTCTGTGCTCCTCATCATTTTGTCTCTCTCACATTATCCATCTATCTATCCATCAATCTATCTATCCATCCATCCATCCATCCATCCATCATTTTGTCTCTCTCACATTATCCATCTATCTATCCATCCATCTATCTATCCATCCATCTATCCATCAATCCATCCATCCATCATTTTGTCTCTCTCACATTATCCATCTATCTATCCATCCATCTATCCATCAATCTATCTATCCATCCATCATTTTGTGTCTCTCACATTATCCATCTATCTATCCATCTATCCATCCATCTATCCATCAATCTATCTATCCATCCATCCATCCATCCATCATTTTGTCTCTCTCACATTATCCATCTATCTATCCATCCATCTATCCATCCATCTATCTATCCATCAATCTATCTATCCATCCATCCAGCCATCCATCCATCCATCCATCCATCCATCCATCATTTTGTCTCTCTCACATTATCCATCTATCTATCCATCCATCTATCTATCCATCAATCTATCTATCCATCCATCCATCCATCATTTTGTCTCTCTCACATTATCTATCATCCATCCATCCATCCATCCATCCATCTGCACCGCTTACTTTTTTGGTATGCATCATTTGGATTCATTCTTCACCACTCAGGCAGAAGAAAACGATAATTGTGAAGAAAAAGAACAAAATAGTTATGCTAGATATTACACACACACACACACACACACACCTTTATACATATGAGAATTGACCAAGCAAACATTCTGTTACACACTATTACTAAATCTATTACTATTTTTCTTTTCTTGCTCTCTTTTTTCACTACTTGTTCTTTCTCTCCCTTTCTCTCTCTCTCTCTCTCTCTCTCTTCACTATTTCCAGTACTTGTTCTTTCTGTCTCGCTCTCTCTTTCACTACTTCTACTTGTTTTCTCTCTCTTTTCACTACATTATCTCTCTCTATCGTTCTCTATCTATCTCCATAGCACTCTCTCTCTCTCTCTCTCTCTCTCTCGCTTTCTTTCTTTTGACACTACTCTCTCTCTTCCTTTTGCCTTTGGCTATACTGCAGATCTGCAGATGATGGGCATTTAAATGGCTTTTAGTTTCCTTTGAGCTATATCTGGTACATCACAGCATGATATTGCTAGAGGTTTGCATGTGTATGAGACGAGAGAGTTCAGCATGGCCCTGGCTCATTTGAGGTTCATTCACTTTGCTGGCTGTTTCTTCATCTCAGGCTGAATGACTGTTTCTTCATGAGGCTGACCTACTTTGCCTGCTTTATTTTCCTGCCGTGTTCAGTTCCTGCTGGGGTTTGAAACTATGAACCTGTGTGTGTTTGGGAATATTTGCATTTCAGTATTTGTGTGCACTTTGTTGCATATTTGCATTGTATGTGTGTAATCTCCTAATCCTTAAATGGATCGTTAATCCTAAAATGGTCTTGTCTGTGTTTGACAGTGATAGCAGTCCCTTCGTTTTACTTCTAGCGATCCATTGCCCTCGTTCTCTCTCCCTCGTCTCTTTCTCTTCCTCCACTCCCTTTCCGTGGGGGTTCAGGGTTCCTATTTGTCTGCTTTTTTCTAGTAAATCTAATCATAGCAGCCTGTGAAGACAGGATTCCTCTTTATTAGTGGTCAACTCTGCCTACAAATCAAGCCTGTCCACAGACACACACTGACCGGATATAGTGTCCTAGTTCCACTGGGAATGCTTCCCCAGGATGGTGTGTGTGTGTGTGTGTGTGTGTGTGTGTGTGTTTAACGGCCATATTTACTACCATTTTTCACCATCACAAACTCTATTTTGGCACTAATAGTTCGCATCAGGGTTGCCAAGTAGAGATATATTTCACAGCGAATTAAGTTAGGTTTGAATCACTGACTACGTTTACATAGACAACAATAATCTAATTATTGATCTTATTCTGAATAAGGCAATATTGTGATTAAGGTGTTTACATGAGTCGCTTTTAGACTATTCCTTTCATGTTCTCGTTTTACATGTTATAGAACGTAGATCGATTAACGGCACATATCATTATGTCCCCATGCCACACTGTCCGACGTTTCCTCCAGAATTTCACATAGCGACATACAGTTCGTCTTCGTTATGGTACCGTATACAATTTTGGGTGTTTCATTATTCATTTTGTGAAAGCTTCAAGTGCAGTTAATTATTAGTCATGCTGTACGCGCAATAGATGACTGCTTGAAGCTGTGGGCTGCGTTCGAAACCACGTACATACCTACTGTATAAAGGCCCAGATACATGTATTTCACCTACTATATAGCAGGTAAGTATGAAGTTTCAGATGCAACCGTGCTCTCTTGTTTGCCATCAAACGGTTGAGCACTGCCGTGTGTGTACGTGTCCTGTCGCAAAATGCGGTGAAAACTCCCACACAACATTAATAGTGTGATTAAGGTGTGTACATGTCTGTAATGGATGTCAATAATGCGACTAAAACAGGAATACTCCACACATCTTCATTCCATTTGTGTTTACTTCGAGTATGACTTTAATCGGATTAAGGTCCTCAGTAATCGCTGTTTACATTCTAGTTTCTTAATCAGAGTATTGTCTTAATCGGGTTAATATCGGATTATTGTTGTTCATGTAAACATACTTAATGTTGCAGTTGGAAAAGGCGCAACAAAATGAAGAGATATGTATCTTCTTTTTGGTATTGTGTCAAGTCTTTTTGTGTGTTTTTTTGGGATGGAAATATTGCTTAGACCTGGCAACCCTACACAACAGTGAAAGCTTGACCAGAGAGCTAATGTTTCATTTAATTACCCATGTTTCAATTTGTTGCGACTCATGTTTCAAACTGTTTGGGGCGGCTGTGGCTCAGTCGGTAGAGCGGGTTGTCCACTAATCGTAGGGTTGGCGGTTCGAATCCCGGCCCGGGTGATCCCATGCCGAAGTGTCCTTGGGCAAGACACTGAACCCTAAGTTGCCCCCGATGGCAAGCTAGCACCTTGCATGCAGCTCTGCTACCATTGGTGTGTAAGTCGCTTTGGATAAAAGCGTCTGCTAAATGAATAAATGTAAATGTAATGTAAATGTTTCAGAATATATGCTGCGAAGCATCTGGATCACACAACCAGTGTCATTATTGAGTTTCAGCTGTATAATGTTAAATGTTTTAAACAATTGAAAATGGAAACGTAAGATGCATAATCTATTCAGGGATTGCTTCTTTGGGTTTTGACCTTATCATATTGAGACACCACTGTATAGTATATTTATAGATATCATATCAAATGAGACTTTTGTGTACCGTTATACCCTACCAACGAGCGATCTAAACCTTTTTGAGATTTGAGAAAATATTGCCTGTAAAGCCACGTTGTTCAGAATTGTAAGAAGAAATCAGAAACAGTTGGAGCCCTCAAAGCAAAAGCGCTTGGCCGCATTTCACTTTCTGTCCTCTGCTTTGTTTTCATCATTCAGTGGTGCTGAAATTTCAGTCTTCTTTGAATTCCAAATATATTCCAAATGTGCAAAAGATGACGATCATGAAATGTGTTTTGAAATTGGCAGAAAGTGCCCAAAGCGGCGTTTGACACTGGGATGTCCATGTGGTAATTATGCTGCATTCATGTTATAACGGGGGAAAAAAATGTAATTCCCACTTTTCGACTTCAGGCCAGATTTTTTGTATGAAGCAGTTGACTTCATTTTGACTTCATGAACATATAGTCTTTTTTTAGTTTATAATTATTTACTGATACATTACTATCCCAGATTCTGGTCTTCAGATCTGTTAGCGATTTAGAAAGAGGTTTTAACATGAACAAAGCTGAATTGAGCTAAAATTACATCAAAACTATAACCGCATATGTATATATTAAACTATCCAGAGAGCTTGTGCGCACTGTAGCCTCCTGCTGTAGATTCCTGCTCTTGGCTGAGATGACTGGAACAGGAAGTGGTCTAGGTTCACTGTTTTGTATGTATAAACTTTTCTGCTCAGCACAGTGTTGTAGCTCATGTGGCTCAAGGTTCGGCATTGTTGTGCATTCTGAGATGCTTTTCTGCTCACCACAGTTGTAAAGAGTGATTATTTGAGTTATCATAGCCTTCCTGTCAGCTCAAACCAGTCTGGCCATTCTCCTTTGATATCTCTCATCAACGTACCATTTCCACACACTCTGACTCATTGGATGTTTGTTTGTTTGTTTGTTTGTTTGTTTTTGCAGTCTTCTGTGTAAAAGGTAAAGACTAGTGCGTGCAATCCGAGCAGATCAGCAGTTTCTGAAATACTCAAACTGGCCCATCTATCCATCCATCCATCCATCTTCAACCGCTTACTCCTTTTCAGGGTCACGGGGAACCTGGAGCCTATCCCAGGGAGCATCGGGCACAAGGCGGGGTACACCCTGGACAGGGTGCCAGTCCATCACAGGGCACAATCACATACACACATTCATACACTACGGACACTTTAGACACGCCAATCAGCCTACCATGCATTGTCAAAACATGCCATGGTCAAAGTTACTGAGATTTACTGAGTTTAATGTGAACATTAATCTTTTTTTTCTTTTTCTACAATGGCCTGTTTCTGTAATTAACCACAAAAACATTTGCATAATACTTTCTTTCCCTTTTATTTTCCCATTATCTGGAGCCGATTTATTTTTTTTCCTGTCTTTTTCAAAAATTTGGTAGTTGGGAAACTTTTATTGTTTTTTCACAACGTGGACGAATTCTACTGAAATCCTGAGTGAGATGTCTTTTGACCCGTATCCATGCCCACTTCATGAACCGTGGCACGTCATATAACATGACACAACAATCTGAAGCTATAGCTGGCTACATCTTAATACTTTTGGCATAAAATAAACTTCATGTCATTGCAGGGAAACATTACTTTCCCCTCAGCGATGTGCAATCTGTACACTGTACACCGCAGAGCTATTACACTACCGAGTTAATTGCATCCTCAAATGACCCTATAACACAAAAATCCCCACGATTAGGTTTAGCTGTAGGGATCTATTTTATTGCCAGGTGTAAACATTCCTACACATGTGAGGAGTCCAAAAAAATCCCCCTAGAGGAACAAGCTGCAAGATTTCACATTTTTAGGAGCACAGATATTATCGAAACACTTTTTTTTGTTGTTTTTGTTTTCTCAAGTGAAATTATTACATGTAGTCAGTAAAGACCACAACAGTCATAGAGAGCGTTCTGGACAAGAGGCCGGGGAGCATTTGAGAGAACTTGAGCATGGCTATGAGAGCCAAAAGCAGCAGCAGAAACAAGGGTGCACTGGAAAAGTGCTTTAGAGGAGGGCAAGCTGTAAAACTGTTATTTCCTCGCCTGGGCAGAATGAAAGTCATGCTGCAACACTGTGAAATCCACTCGGTTTCTGCAAACTCAGAGGAATCATGACTCAGTATTCAGTTTTCCAAATACATTTTCCAAATACTGTAGACCAGAAGTGGGAGATATGACAAAAATATCAGGTTGCAGTTTTCAAACACATTGCTACAATACACGATATGTATCACAATATATAGGTTTGCTAA
>JAFFST010046645.1:52324-55067 GCA_022414735.1 Noturus placidus | reverse complement strand
CAGGATAACGTGTAAAATAGAACTAACGTGCTAGTTAGCTCAGGATAACGTGTAAATAGAACTAACGTGCTAGTTAGCTCAGGATAACGTGTAAAATAGAACTAACGTGCTAGTTAGCTCAGGATAACGTGTAAATAGAACTAACGTGCTAGTGAGCTCAGGATAACGTGTAAATAGAACTAACGTGCTAGTTAGCTCAGGATAACGTGTAAAACAGAACTAACGTGCTAGTTAGCTCTGGATAACATGTAAAACAGAACTAACGTGCTAGTTAGCTCAGGATAACGTGTAAAATAGAACTAACATGTGCTAGTTAGCTCAGGATAACGTGTAAAATAGAACTAACGTGCTAGTTAGCTCTGGATAACGTGTAAATAGAACTAACGTGCTAGTTAGCTCAGGATAACGTGTAAAACAGAACTAACGTGCTAGTTAGCTCTGGATAAAATGTAAAACAGAATTAACGTGCTAGTTAGCTCAGGATAACGTGTAAAATAGAACTAACATGTGCTAGTGAGCTCAGGATAACGTGTAAATAGAACTAACGTGTGCTAGTGAGCTCAGGATAACGTGTAAAATAGAACTAACGTATGCTAGTTAGCTCAGGATAACGTGTAAATAGAACTAACATGTGCTAGTTTGCTAGCAAAACTTGCAATCTATTGAAACCCAACAGCATTCGGCTAAGTTAGCTAGTAAACTACCCTTCTTTACCCGTTATGCTGTTGATAATGGAGGTGGTGTTCACTTTAGCATCGCTCACTCGCTTAGTTTACATCACTGTTCTTCAGATTTAGAACATTTTCGGATATTAAACATGACTAATTTGTAAACTCTGTTTCTCACCAGATGATTTATTTCCTCTTACCGGAGGAACTTCATTCATCTCGATCGCTACATTCCCTTTTACTCCAGTGTACTATTACAGTAAGTCAGTACGTTTGGTACTCTACTGATTACTGATTGTAGACACGACATCTGACTTTGCACAAGAAGTTGGCTGAAGCCAAGACTCGGAAACCGAGAGTACGCTTCTTGTCAATACACTTTAAAGGATTTGAGGTTTGGCTGATTTTTGAACGGCTTTCACTAACTCAAATTGCCAGGCTGCGGATCTCAAGAGATTACAGATGGATGTTATTTGTGCAAGCGCTTTTTACATTTAATTTAATATATAAATCTGTCACGCTGACGTTCCAAACTGTCACATCTGTCATTTATGTTTGTCAAGCGCTACAAGTTCTAACAAGTTGAATATTATGGGAACAGTATGAGATTTGTTGGTTGTAATGTCTGTTAAAACAGACTTGTCAATCAAGCGAACTAGCAGCTCTGATCAGTCGGAGCTGAGTCAGGGGAAATATGCAGGGTGGGGCACACCTTTTAATCCTGTCTTTAAAGTTGTACCTACAGTATATAGAGGCTTTCACTTAAACAGATGTCAGTATAATCTTGTCACATGACCGCTGTGTCCCAATTCGCCCATTATCCATATGAAACAGTATCGTAGATTAGAATTAGCGTACCCCGAATTGGGGAAATGAGTATTCCAAAGGTACCCAGATGGTCTAATATTTATGACAGATTTTCGAAATGTACACCAACCTTTCATTGGTGTACAGGGTTGCCAGATCTCTGCACAATTCCCACCCCAAGTACTTCTGAATCTAACCCAAACAATTCTTGCATTGGAAAGCCTTTGTGCCTTAACCAGCTTAATTCCATGCAAAACCTTGCTTCAAGACTATCCCAATCTGGCGTGAATTCCGTCACACGTGGCTTTTCGTAGCTAAAACATGTTTTTGAATCCTGTGTTCAGTCTCTCATCTACAGCTATGAGTTTCTTTAACCTGGATTATAGAAGATGTTTTCTTAAAGCAGAGAAAGAGAACGAAAGTGTGCGAGTGTGTGAGTGTACGTATCATCGTATCGATAGCGTGCTTAGGAGAAGCATGCTTTAAAATAAATAAATAAATGATATCAAATGATATGATACGATATGCAGTATCATTACACCCCTATTACATTTCACCATCACATTAAAACCACCTTAATTCCACTGGGAAGCTAGAACTGGGGCTGCATTCCAGTCCATAACTTTATCCTGTGAACGCTCTGAAGCTTCTCGTCTAGCTTTGTGAACAAAGAGCACTCACGCAGACTTTCGCTTGCTTGGAGAGAGATGTAATCTGACAGCTTGACTTTCAGTAACAAACACACACACTCCCATACTCCGATGGAGAGAGATGGCATCGTTAAGCGCTTCCTCTCTCCATAATTTCCATCCATTACTGGATATATTACAATACTGATATAAATCTCGTATATTACACTGCCTCTCTTATGCAGCATAAATATATCATGGACACAGAAGCAGAGTGTCCTGCTTAACTTTGTGCTCTACAATTATCCTGAAAACCCAGAAAGAGAAGGAAAGGAAGAGAGAGAGAGAGAGAGTGCGAGAGAGAGAGAGTGCGAGAGAGAGAGACAGTGCGAGAGAGAGAGAGTGCAAAAGAGAGAGAGCGCAAGAGAGAGAAAGTGATAGAGAGAGAGTGATAGAGAGAGAGTGAGAGCGCAAGAGAGAGAGAGTGATAGAGAGAGAGAGCGCAAGAGAGAGAGAGTGATAGAGAGAGAGAGAGAGAGAGAGAGTGTCTCTTTGTACACATATGCGTGTCGTGATGAGCGCTAATCACGTAAAAACGCAAGCGCTTTCATGGCACGGCTCATTTGCTCATTTAGTGAC
>JAFFST010046645.1:37324-47324 GCA_022414735.1 Noturus placidus | reverse complement strand
GGTCCGTCATGCGCTATTCATTACAGCATACGAAAGCATTCCAATGTCACAATCTGCAGTGCCAATAAATAAACAAACAAATAAATAAATAAATGAAACAGGGAATAAAAAGCTTAACACGTCAGCCCACTCTAGGTCAAATAGCAGATCCTTTCCATTAGAAGATAACTGGTTATTGGCACAAGTCTTTAAGCTTAGAACCATCTTTAAGCTGTACCAGATGTGCGGTACCAGATGTTTGATCTTGCAACATCTGTGACCACTATAAAGCGGCAGGGTGAGGCTGATTTTGAGAGGATAAGAAGGGAAATTATGCACCGGGGATGTTTTTGGGGTTTCGATCCTGATTTTCCAATAGTTTTCACATAATGTTTATTCTTTTATGTCTTAATGTAAAACACATTATAAATACAAGCGTACTATAAATAATGGTGTAAACATTTATATAAAAACCTGCAATTATTACCCACGGTCTTAAAAATGATCATGTGGTGCGACCCTCCAAATAATATACTTAATATACCTACCTATATTTCCTTAATATACTTACAATCTTGACCGATACAGCAACATCGAATTATTTATATATTTCTATAAATAAACGCGATGAACATACAGTACATTTATGTCCTATATCTGGACTACCTCCTAGTTCATCCAGATGTTTTTTTCTCCAATAAAACGGATTGTATTTTAATGTACAAGACTAGTATTCACTTGAGCGTACAGTTTCAGTGATTAAACATGGCAGCCACACAACTGGGATGTGTTATTTTTTATTTGAATGAAAAGTTATTGGAATGACTGGTTGCACCACATGACGAGAACAAGTATGGTTTAAAAAGAGTTCAATATATGATAATACATTTACATTTATCAGACGCTTTTATCCAAAGCAACTTACAGATGAAACACACTCACACACCAATGGTAGCAGAGCTGCATGCAAGGTGCTAGCTTGCCATCGGGGGCAACTTAGGGTTCAGTGTCTTGCCCAAGGACACTTCGGCATGGGATCACCCGGGCCGGGATTCCAACCACCAACCCTACGATTAGTGGATTAGTGGACAACCCGCTCTACCCACTGAGACACAGCCACCCTAATGATGATAATAATAATAATAATAATAATAATAATAATAATAATAATCAGGTCTGAAATCTCATAAGCAAGCTTTATAGAAAACTAATCAATACATATTGATTGACAAATATGTATATTTGGGTAAATTATGCATTTATTTTTTTTAAAGGGAAAACAATTGTAAATAAATAGAATGTAGAAGTCAGAAATTTCACACAAAATACATGAAATATCTCTTATTTTAATAGTATTGTTATTCCGAGTAAGCCCTCACTGTGGTGTTATGTAATGTCCGGTGATTTAACGTCCAATTTCTGTGATTAAACGCTCTCTCTTTCTTCATCTGCTTTGGCAGGAAGCCGTTCTCAGTGTCAATTATTCTATTGTTTCCTCTACAATGCTGGCAGACCGGCACGCGCCACTCCATCTTGCCACAATACAGTACACCCGGATTAAGCTCACAACAGAAAGCACTACACTCCAACTGGTAAACAGGAACAAGGAAAGGATTTACAAGCTCTATCAAAGGACTGCAAGATGCACATTAATGACTAATCAGTTAGAAGAACAGCGATTTTCGCAAATTACTACCAATAAAGCAGAGTATTTAAACCACTTGAAGGTCATTCTATTGGAATGGGATGAAATGCGAACAAGTATTCACATTTTGTATGATCACACAGCCACTTTTCCTCATGCTTATTATCTCTGTGGGATATTTAATCGAAAGCAATTGAGCAATTTTCTTTTACCACTCAAATTAGTATGGTATTGTTTTTCAGGCTTGTTTCCAACAAGACACGTTGCGTGGGTTGGCGCACAAAATGTTTACAGTAAGAGGCTGCATGATCATAGCTGAAAGGATGTAGAGCGGCTGTGTCTCAGTGGGTAGAGCGGGTTGTCCACTAATCCACTAATCGTAGGGTTGGTGGTTGGAATCCCGGCCCGGGTGATCCCATGCCGAAGTGTCCTTGGGCAAGACACTGAACCCTAAGTTGCCCCCGATGGCAAGCTAGCACCTTGCATGCAGCTCTGCTACCATTGGTGTGTGAGTGTGTCTTATTTGTAAGTCGCTTTGGATAAAAGCGTCTGCTAAATGAATAAATGTAAATGTAAATGAAAGGAGAATCGCAGTTTCTAACAGCAGTAACGTTGGCTGATAGATTTGACGTTTGCTTCAGAATAAGGTGGATGTGAGGAAAAAAATGGGGTTTGGCTTGACTTTAAGTCGTCGTCTTCAAGCCAGAAGTCAACAAGGCCCGGGGCAGATCAAAACCTGAAGGTGTCCGTGTGATTGTACACTTTGACCATCGCATGGTCGGTGGTGGTTTGAGTATTTCAGAAACTTCAGTTCTATTTGATCTGTGTAGCGCGTTTAACGCTGGACATCGTTTCAAAGCAGCTTTACAGAAACATTTAAACACAGGAAAGAGATTTTAAGCATGTGAATTTATCCTTATTGAGCGAGACGGTGGTGACGGTGGTGAGGAAAAAACTCCCTGAGATGATCTGAGGAAGAAACATTGAGAGGAACCGGACTCAGAAGGGAACCCGTCCACATCTGGGTCACGACGGATAGTGTGAACGTCAAAGAAAGCTCATTACGGTTTTAACATGAAGTCTGTTTGTTGATCTAGTCCACTGTTCACTAAAGGAGACCTGAGTGTAAAAAACTCTTCACAACAGTGGTGAACAAAAAAGCTTAGAACGGACACCACATCAAACCTTGAGGCGGATGACCTCCAACAGCAGAAGAGAAATTCTGAAAAGTCTGTTATTAATAAAACCAGATTGCCGGGTCTAGCTAATGAAAGTCTTTCGAAAGATCAAGTGGAACTGCAGACCACTTCATCAGTGAGAGCCTTTTCAGCAGATAAGTGGATGTGCTGATGTGAACCAGGCTCTCTTCTAACTAGCAGTGAAATCAGGAAATGCAGAACTGCATTCACACTCACAACCTAGCAAAACGTGAGTGAAGGTCAAGCAAGAGTGGGTGGCATCTGAAATATCTTCACTGACGCCTGCCAACAACCCAACAACAATAGAACATTGTTCTGAAAATCTCACGTTTCCACACTTTGCACAAGAACATGGAACCAGTAAGAAAATAGTGGCACATAACAGCCAGGATAAAGGATTTTTACCACAATGGATGAAATGATCACCTGGATATAAGCACTAGCTTAGTCTGTATTACAAATCAGAAGGTCAGACAGTACAATACAGGACAAAAAAGGTTGAAACCAGGGAAACGAAAGTTTCCTACAGAAAAGATGGACTCCCAAAGTCCAGACTGGAGTTGGTTGGGGATGTGGAGCACTGGATCTTGGATCAATGGTGGAACTGCATGTGACGGGATATTCTGAAGGATAATAGTGGATTCTGCAAGGAGGTTTTTCACGATACCAAGCCCTAGTGAATTCTCAATGTTCTGGAATAGTCTAAAAGCAGAAGTTCAAATCTTGACAATGCCGCTTGTGGCCAGGAGCCAATTGAGCAAAACGTCATGTATGAAGAAGATGGCGGATAGTGCGTTACGTTAGCCCTGACACAGCTCAGTTGGTGGCTGTCGTATAATAGGGGCGGTTCACTGATTGGTGAGAATAGACAAGTGACCAATCTGAAGAGGAAATGGGAAAAAATAAAGAAGAAGAACATCGAGAGAAAGAAATAATCAGAAACACTGGATTGCACTGGCTCTGGTGCTCTACCGAGAGCTGCAGACGATGCACTATCGTGTGAGCGACTGAGTTTCCTATCAGAGGATTGTACATTACCGTTAAGACAGGCTTAGTGGGAGAGTGGGCAGCTAATTGTGGGTTTAGACGGGAGCTGACAGGTCTAGCCTATACTTTCCGACCTACCCCTTTTTCGTTAGATACCTCTAGTGAATACACATACACAGCGTTTACTTTGCTGGAAGATGACAGTAATGTATGCTGATAAATGGTAAATGGCGCACTTATATAGCGCTTTTATCCAAAACCACATCCATGTCTCATTCACCCATTTAAACACACACACACACACACACACACACACACTCACACACCAGTGGGAGCAGAGCTGCCATGCAAGGCGCTAACTTGCCATCAGGAGCAACTTGGGGTTCAGTGTCTTGCCCAAGGACCTGGCAGGTATTTGTAGTTTCCTACCACAGTTCTGTTGAATTCTTTTGTCTGTCTCACATAAACTAAAACGTATTTAAAAATTGTTTAACAAAGGAAAAAAAAAAGATGATCTTTTGATATGGTGGAATTTTTCTGTTTAAACAGATGTTATATAACATTTATGGAAGGAGTCTCCAGTGTCAGCGCTTCGTAGCTGTTAGTAAGTTTTCCGACATGGGAAAGTTAAATGGTAAATGGTGCACTTATATATCGCTTTTATCCAAAGCGCTTTACACTGTGTCTCATTCACCCATTCACACACACACCAATGGTAGCAGAGCCGCCATGCAAGGTGCTAGCTTGCCATTGGGGGCAACTTGGGGTTCAGTGTCTTGCCCAAGGACACTTCGGCATGTGGAGTCATCCGGGCCGGGATTCGAACCACCAACCCTATGATTAGTGGACAACCCGCTCTACCGACTGAGCCACAGCCGCCCACAGCAGCCCAAAGTTTACGCTGTCGGTTTCTTAGTCACATGACAAGTTTTTAACAGCAAGAGAGAGGCGGGAAAAAAAGAGGTCTGTGAGGGAACGAGTTGTTTACAGCTGCTGTAACATAAGCGAGAACAGGAACTGACTTGTTTCACAGACGTTCATTCACATTAAATGTAACTGTAAGCAGCTAACACTTTAAGATTAATTGTCAACGGACAGCAGTGATTTGAAACAAAATATAAACAGAGAAAGTTTATCAGAAAGCCCGAGCGAACATCATAGATGCTTAAGAACTTTTAGAATGAAATGTTGCTGTATGTTAAAGTGTCAAAAGCCAGACCATGACGCAGTGTGTGATGATGCAGTGCGTCTGTAGGCTTACGGTAACAAGCAAATGATTGAACGGTGGGTGGAGCTAAAAGCACATAGAGGTCGTCACCATAGGAACTGTAACGCAGTGGGGGAATCCGTAACAGCGGGTTTGGCTTGAGTAAATTGAGTAAACTGTAAATACAATGAAATCTGGTTAGTAGATTCCTGTAGAGTCCTACAACTAAAACACAAGACTAGAAATAAAAAAAATATATATATAGTGATAGATAAAGACAAAATATACATTATTTTGTGGAAATTCGTGGACAGCTAAAAGAGCAGTAGAGCCATATATTAAAAAGTAGGAATAAAAGCACAAGTCTATCATTAGACAACTAAAAATTGAAGCTCTGGAAGGAAGTAACTCCTCCCACGCTAAACACATGGCGATGATAACATGTTTGTCAAAATCTGTCTCGGGGATTTGATCCAAGATGGCGGCAAACTCCGTGGTCTCTCTGGAGCACAACAAAGGTGCTATTTAACAAATCCACATGATCAACCAACTCTTCGGGACTATAATAATCAGAGTATATATTATCATTTCTTCTGTGCAATAGAGTTTTCGTGTCCTGTAGGGCTTGCTGTTTAGTCTGTGATTCTAGAGGAACTAGGTTTAGTTATATATATATATATATATATATATATATATATATATATATATATATATAACGTTGCATCTGTTCATGGTGAGAGGAATGACAATTAAAAAAATCCTACAATAATTAAAAACTCCTTGTCCTTAAATTGCCTCTTGCATCCCATAATCCTGTTCACACAAATGCATCCCAGGTGGCTTTTAGTGTGGCTTGGCTGTGTTGCTTCTGCTTCTACCACTATTCTGCCATCTGGGCACAGAACTAGCGCCAGGCTCCAGGGTGGCACCCTCCGGAACCGCCTCCCTCCTTCTGTATTTACTTCAACTGCATCCTGCATCCTGATTGGTGTTGCTAGGTAAGCCACAAACTTCCATAAAACACCATGGCAACGTCATAGACTCCCACCAATGACAAGCCGATAAACCCGACGACACGCGCACAAAAACTTCAGGAATGTTGCCAGATCCTGTGAGGAGCGGCCCTGTCTTCCATCCCGCTTCTTCTTTTGATGATGTACAGCTTTGCACCAGGCACTCGGAGGCACAAGCAATTTCCTATCTCTTTCCTTAAGCAAGCTATTAATAAAACAACTCCACATAGTAATGGGGCAGTAAGTTAGAGCATTACTCAGCACATGTCCTAAGCCTTGATTTAGAGTGCAGAAAAGTGCACTGGTAAACTTCCTGGATGTAATACATCACTCTCCTTAAAAGAACCCATGCAGGGCTGAGAGCGGTATTCATTCTGGGTTGATGTCACTCAGACTATATAACAAATGAAAGCAGCATCTGGAAGTATTTCGATGCCCTACTGAGGTGTGCAGGTTAGAAGTGTGTAACTGGAATTTAAAAGTCTCAGGAGCAACAGATATGACTCTCGTAGGACAAAAGAAATAAAATAAAAAAATCTGTTTAATAAGGTTTGCTTTGTATTTGTTAGTTATATAGTGTATTCCCAGCTGTAGTCACCATCTCTTATTCCTTACAGGACCTCAGAGAGATCTTTTACATTTATATTTATTCATTTAGTAGACACTTTTATCAAAAGCGACTTACAAATGAGACACACTCACACACCAATGGTAGCAGAACTACATGCAAGGAGCTAGCTTGCCATCGGGGGCAACTTAGGGTTCAGTGTCTTGCCCAAGGACACCTTGGCATGGGATCACCCGGGCCGGGATTCCAACCACCAACCCCACAATTAGTGGATTAGTGGACAACCCGCTCTACCGACTGAGACACAGCCGTCCTTATAATTACTAATGTTAAACATTCAGGCTTATTTAACCTCAGAGAAACCATATTCACTTTTAAAAGTGTTAAAGTATCTTCGAAAACAGCCCAGATTTGAAAAATATTTACATATTTTTTTACATACATTGCGCCTCAATGCAGACATTATGGCGAATAATTACAGCTGTATTTACTGTGACATAAGGTAGGTCCGTAATGACGTCTCGTAAAGCCTGTCTGTATGGCGTTCTTTTACGAGGCTGTTCTTCAACTGATGCCACGGATGATCCACACATGCACAATAAATACATTTTCATTCACATACGTTCTGTAAATCCTCCAGGGCTTCAATAAGCCAAATAAATGGCTAAAATCAGAGCTAAATCCAGGGCGTCGTTCTGTAAAGTTCGAGTTTGATCAGCTTACACCAGAGCTATGATTTTACAAAGAAGGTTCAAACAGAAACGCAAGCACAAGTTCTAAACATCTACACAAATGATACCAATGAGCCTGAAAAGAGATGTGTGCTGTGTCTATACGATCAGATCAGAACAGGGCTGCAGACCGCTACGATGTGAAAAACGATCGAGGCGTACAGCAGCTTTGAACCTGTTCACATTTTAACACCATCTCGATTCTCCCTATCCACCAGCGGGGGGTAAAAATCACGTAGCGCACTCTATTAGACGTCTGAGACACAGTGGAAAGACGTGTCTGCCATCACAACTTACTCAACCTGACATTATGGATGGTGAAATGCCACGGTCACTCAGAGGGAGAAGACGAAGACTACACACGAATGGGAATTCTTCAAGACATCCTTCAAGTTTTCCCACGTGCGTATATAGAGGGCTCAAGGGCTTCAAGTTGTGGCCTGGTGAATGCCATTCACGCCAAAGTGAAGCTTAAATACAGTATATATAGTATATAGTTAGTTTATTGGTGCTGTGGACAAATAAACTAGCTATATACTGTATTAGGAACTGCGCATTCAACCTAAACGAACTAGCTCACTAGCCACGCGTGAAAAATGTAGCTAGCTAGTTATTTATTTTTCAAAGTGGCAACCGGAATGCTAGTACTCATTACCGGATATTCACCGCCTGAACTTCTACCATTCCTCAGCCTCAGCTACATCACTCGAGTTCATCATTGCGCTAAACCAGACACCCTGTGGTGGGTGTGTTAACAGAACGACGAAGCTGAGACACAGTGCTCACAGAGTCAAACTGTGGTCCTTTAAGCAACTTTTTTTTGGTGTGTTGTTTTGGGTTCACGTCATGTGCTTTAGTTTACATTGCTACATGCTTCTGTTTCTGTTCGTGCCCTGTCTTTGCACCGTCCTGTCTTTGCTTTGTTACCTGATTGTGTTCACCTGTTTTGTGTCTCACCCTTAGATTAGTTTATCTATTTAGACCCTGCTCTTTCTTTGTCTCGTTTCAAAGTCTTATTGCGCAATAGTACCGTTAAGTCCAAGCCTTAGTTCTCGGTGCTTTGTGCTCCTTGCTCTCTGTTTCACACTGTACTTCCTGGGTTTGATATCCTCGCCTCTTTCTCTCGATTGCCCTGTGTTAATCCTGCCAGCCTGTGTTTTCACACAAGACCCGTACATTGGATCTAAAAACAAGTCATAGTATTGAATATTGGTAAATAGAAAAAAACACATGCGGTGGCAGTAGCTTCTCAGTTGCTCATGTCTGCTCAGTGGGTTGTAGTAACCTCAATGCTTGGCTGATAATCAAATTCCCAGCAGGTTTTTCCCCACATCTCCTGATCTGAATGCTTGGGCATGCAGTCAGCCCTGATGCTGTGTTTAAGCCCCTGTAGTTCACTGCACTGCTTACACACACACACACACACACACACACATGCAAACATGAGTTTCATTACATGCTAGTATACTGTAGGTAAACTGCGTACATATGCTTACAATGCTACTCATGTTTTCATCAATAATAATATAACATTCCAACAGCATCTCCACTGCTAAAGCCACATACTACCAAGAAAAGATCGGTAGTTCTCACAACACCCGCACTCTCTTCAAAACCTTTTCCTCTCTTCTCTGTCCCCCTCCTCTCCCTTCCCCTAGCTCTCTCACTGCAGAGGACTTTGAAACTTTCTTTTCCAACAAGGTCACATCAATCAGGAACCAGTTCTCAACCCCAGACGAACATAGACCAGCTCCTCCTCCATGTAACTTCCAACTGACTTCCTTCTCTCCAATCTCAGAGACTGATGTCTCTAAACTCCTCCTCTCTAGCCGTCCCACAACTTGTCCTCTTGACCCTATCCCTTCTCACCTTCTTCAGTCAATCTCTTCCACACTGTTACCTGCACTCACACACATTTTTAACACATCCCTCTCTACTGGCACATACCCTACATCATTTACCCAGGCCCGAGTTACCCCACTGCTTAAAAAACCATCACTTGACCCTGCTGTAGTCGACATCTACAGACCTGTCTCCCTTCTCCCTTTTCTTTCCAAAACTCTTGAAAAAGCTGTTTTTAATCAACTCTCTAATTTTCTCACACAGAACAATCTCCTGGACACCAAGCAGTCTGGCTTCAAGAGCAATCACTCCATGGAGACTGCACTGCTTTCCGTCACTGAAGCCTTACGACTAGCAAGCGCAACCTCTAGATCATCTGTCCTCATCCTGCTTGACCTCTCTGCTTCTTTCGACACTGTGAACCATCAGAAATTCAGCAACTCACCACTGGCGTTCCACAGGGGTCAGTTCTGGGTCCACTTCTTTTTTCTATCTACACGACATCTCTAGGGCAGGTGATTGAGTCTCATGGCTTCTCATATCATTGCTATGCTGATGACACCCATCTCTATTTGTCCTTCCAGCCTGATGATCCATCTGTCTCTGCACGCTTCTCTGCTTGTCTGTCTGACATCTCAGCCTGGATGAGGGAACACCACCTTAAGCTCAACCTGGCAAAATCTGAGCTTCTCGTCATCCCAGCCCGTTCCTCAATCAACCACAACCTCACTGTACAGCTCGGCACAACCACACTCAAACCAACCAGGACGGCCAGGAACCTTGGGGTGACTCTTGATGACAGCTTGACCTTTACAGACCACATCTCAAC
>JAFFST010046645.1:18038-30221 GCA_022414735.1 Noturus placidus | reverse complement strand
TTGATCATATGTAAACTGTTATCGGGGTAAAAAAAAAAATGTTGATTCTGTATTGATATATCTTGTACTCTGAAAAGTGTATGAGAATCAATAAAAATTGTTATAACAAAAAAAAAAAAAAAAATCCAGATGGAATGAAATGTAATACATTTAACACGAATAAAGGTAAAGAAACACATCAGAAACACTGTGTGCACCGCGGAGACCTTGTTTCCAACACAAACGCTAATAAGCCTTTTCCACTGGCTGAATTTTTAAAGCTAGTTTCAGGTCTTTTGTGTGGATTTTAAGATTATAGTTTGGCTGGAAATTGTGCTGAAACCTGGCAACCCTGGTTAATGATATTCAATTCAATTCAATTCAATTTTATTTGTATAGCGCTTTTTACAATAGACATTGTCTCAAAGCAGCTTTACAGGAATATAAACACAGTACACACACAGTAAAAGTGAGAAATTATCCCAACTGAGCAAGACACTGAGTGGAGACAATGGCAAGGAAAAACTCCCTAAGATGTTTTAAGAGGAAGAAACCTTGAGAGGAACCAGACTCAGAAGGGAACCCGTCCTCATCTGGGTAACAACAGATATTCTTAAAGAGATAATTATTGCTTTAAATGTATTAGTTCTTCAGGAAACACACCTGATCAGTCCCTCTAGGAAAATTTGTTTAAATAAATAAAATTCACTAGATATTAGCATACAGTAAAAGTCAAGTGTGATAACATTTGTGTTTGTGACTGAATCTTAAATCTTCAATCCAGTGGATTTCTAAAGTGTCTCTTCCACATAATATCCACATGATGTCAGTGTTGCTCCAAAAATCTACTCACTAGTTCGATCTTTAAGTTGTATTTGTCAGGTCTAAAAATATTTCATTTGGGTTACAAATCAGTATTTTGAAGTTTTTAGCAAAAAAAATAAATAAATAAATGTGAACATTACACTTTAAATACACTTAAAAAAAAAACCCCAACTGTAGACACTTTAATTTCCCTCAGATGTGATCAAACAGCAAAGTCCGGGTCATTATTAGCTTTACACTGAGGCTACTAGGCTACTAGGCTAAGTCATGTAAGCTAATGACCACCAAGTAGCATCATTCACGCTGAGTGTTTCGAGTCTACATCAAACAGACTTGCTTTTGTGCAGGTTATTTAAAAACAAAACCCATACAGTATAAGTGTTTAAACCTGGAAACATTTATGGAGAAATCACAAAACGTAGCCCAGAGCTAATATTTTGATTGTGCCCTGTGATGGACTGGCACCCTGTCCAGGGTGTACCCCGCCTTGTGCCCGATGTCTCCTGGGATAGACTCCAGGTTCCCCGTGACCCTGAAAAGGAGTAAGCTGTAGAAGATGGATGGATGGATGGATGTATATGATTATTACATGCAGGTTTTATGATGCTAATTGGTGTCATAGACGACTATTGAATGTTAGCATAGCAAAAGTGCAAAACTAAGTCAAATTTGTCACACCGAGCAGGTTATTGGATAATTTAATACATTTGAGGTAAAGGGAAAATCTGTTCGTTCATTCGTTGACGTTGAGCTGACAGTAATGTACGTGGATATTTTAATTGAAATTAAATTAGCTCCCCTGCTAGTGTTGGATTTTATTTATTTATTTATTATAATTCTTTTGTTAAACATGAAAAAAAAAATAATTACAGCTTTGTACAAAAGGCAATTTTCCCTTCGCTTCATTCTTCTATTCATCAGAGTTTCCCATCCATTCGCTAAAAGCATTCTGCCATCTTACAGGCGTGACAACTGTCCAATCTGTCACGATGTTGTTTTTGTCCTGATCAGTTCCATTCAGCCTGACATCACCGCTGTCTTTCCTTTCATACATGTATCTTAAAAGGGCTTTCCTATGGCATCAGGCTGAAAACCCTTTTGTGATTCTGACTCATGGGCGTAAGCACGCATTCTTTGGGGTGGGGGGGGGGGTCATATCCTCCCCAATGTTCAGGAAATACCAATCTGTCCCCCCAATTTACAGTACAAAATATTTTCTATACGTCCCCCTGTAATGAACCCTGCCAACAGATCTGTATTTTCTTCATCTATTCTATTTATTTATGTCTATTCCTTTTTAATATATTTCCGTGTGTTAAGGAGAATAGGTGTATGCCCACCCTCCAGTTGTACACTTGGTTGCGTCCAGACTCAACACAAGTTTGTTGATATATTTTAGCAGCTCGGTCTGTAAGAAATGGAGACAGCAGACAAGTGCAGCAGAACATACAAGCTTTTTTCAGACAGGAAGTTACTAGATCCCTAAATAATAGGTGACCTTATCTTAGTATAGAAGGCATCACACCATGGCTTGGTTTCTTCTTAAGAACGTCAACTAACTGTTGATATTTGCACACCCACGAAGTAGGCTAGGCTAATGTCAGTTCCGGTTTTTGACCATTAACGTTACATTCACTTGCAGATCCTCCCGCCGAGTTCGTGGGACCCGCCCAATGTCCATACCATGGTTACGCCCTTGTTCTGAATGGAACTTTTTTGTTTTTAAGAGTGTAGAACTGTTGGTAAAATTCAGCATGAGCCGTGTTCTTCCTTCCTGACTTAAAACAAACTAACGGATGTAAGGAAAATGTAGAGTGACACGTCTGACACGGGAAAGAGAAATGCTGGCTCTTACTGTGAGCTTCATGAGGGAGGAGTCACAAGTTAAAACAAAAGGTCAAGAGGTCAAGCATGAGCGAATATTTGAATAATAGTTTAACAGCAGCCAACATAACAAAAATGAGTAACAGGCCAGACGGTAGGTACCTGGTTCTTGTTCACTTTCGACAAGTAACTATGTAAGCAGTGCACACACACACACACACACACACACACACACACACACACACACACACACACATGGGCTAGGGAGTCTCGGAAGCTTCCTGCTGTGTCTGATTTGCTGAGTTATTTTGTTATTTTGTTTTATACGCAGATCAACCTTCAGCTTTTACGCTTCCATCCTGATAAGATAAGAATTTATAAACTGTATAAAATCATCCTCCACTTAGTTGGAATCATTACTCACACTGGAGTAAGGAGTACAGCACGTGCTTGTGTTCATCCCATGCAGGAGCGTTGGATGCCTTGACTTTGGCAGTCGGTACTCTGCGTACCAGAAGATATTCAGACACACACAAGAGTTTGTTTAAAGAAGCGTGACGCCGTACACAGGATGGAGATCGGAGCAGAGCTCAGACATTTTCATTCACGTACGCTGTATTTTATTATAATAATAATAATAATAATAATACTAGGGGCGCACGGTGGCTTAGTGGTTAGCACGTTCGCCTCACACCTCCAGGGTCCAGGGTTCGAGCTCCGCCGGGGCCATGTGTGTGCGGAGTTTGCATGTTCTCCCCGTGTGTCGGGGGTTTCCTCCAGGTACTCCGGTTTCCTCCCCCAATCCAAAGACATGCATGGTAGGCTGATTGGCGTGTCTAAAGTGTCCGTAGTGTGTGAATATGTGATTGTGCCCTGTGATGGACTGGCACCCTGTCCAGGGTGTACCCTGCCTTGTGCCCGATGCTCCTGGGATAGACTCCAGGTTCCCCGTGACCCTGAAAAGGAGTAAGCGGTTGAAGATGGATGGATGGATGGATGGATGGATAATAATACTACTAATAAAAAAACAACCCAGCATTCCAGTATTGTTAACAAACCCGGTTACAGATGGTCCAGCGAGACTGTTGCTAGGGTTACGGAAGCGGGAATGTTTTAATTTCTCTTCACTGGTGTAAATTTATTTTAAGAACCTACTATCTGTTTTTAAATCTCGAAATGGATTGGCACCAGCTTATTTATCGAGTTTTGTTGACCGTTCCTAGGCCAAGACTAATAATAAATAATATAATAATAATAGTAATAATAATTACAATAAGTCGATTTGGAATGGAATGTCACACTATTTATTTAAAATAAAGGTTCCACTTTGAACCAGAAAGGGTTTTTCTGCCTGATGCCATAGGAGAACCCTTTAAAGTTGCAGAAAGAACCTTTTATTCTCAAGTTCTTAAAGAACCATCTATTTCCTGGCGCTTTAAAGAACCCAGAAATGGTTCTTCATAACAGCGCCATAAGGAACCATGTTATCATAAGTTCTCTCAAAACCCCTTAATCAGTGCTCTAAGGAAACAAAGTAAGGTTTTTAAGAATGATGCCAGGAGAACCTTTTCCAGTCCCACAAAGAACCTCACTCTAGGGTTCACTCTAACCTGTTAAGAGATGATCCCTTGGAGAATGAATGAACCTATAATGAACCATAAAGAACTTCTTTAATCTCCAAAGAACCATATAGCTCAACTCAGGAACCCTCCATCCATCCATCCATTCATCTACAACCGCTTACTCCTTTTCAGGGTCACGGGGAACCTGGAGTCTATCCCAGGAGGCATCGGGCACACGGCGGGATCAGGAACCCTATACATTGAAAATGGTTCTTGACAAGAAGAAGGTTCTTTTAGGAACCTATGGTAAAATACGATTAAAGAACCTACAGCACCGACAGTATACATCTCACACCATCTTTCACGAGGTCTTTTAACTCGTTTCCCCCATGCTCGAATCCTCAGATCTCCACCCTCGCGTGTTTGTTTTGGATAGTGGGAAAGCTGAGATTTCAGGATTGTCATTCTCGTTTCCTTTTTTTTTCTTCTTCTTCTTCTTCTTTTTTTTTTAAAGCTCTGCCTCTTTCATAGTGGAATGTCTAGCCGTACAGTACCAGTTACGGAGTTCTTAATAGAATTGAAGTCATTTTTCTAAAGGATAGAACGAACACGCCGATTTAACGTTGCGTAAACGTTTGCGTAACGTTCTTTATTTACACCCATTTACACCGAAACTCATTTTTGACGTCCTGTATGTGACAAACTTCACATAATGAACGTTCAGTGTCTGATTATCTACTCTTTTCACAGCAAATAAAAGCTTATTTTATTACCCAATCGTTTGAACGGGCATTGATGGACGTTACGAGCGCCGCGTGTTAAGCCATGCAAATCTGGACGCCTTGGTAACATGAGTTTCTAAAATGAATGACGTATGAGGAATAACCCGTTCTTGTTTTATTGTTTCGAGAATCTGCGGTGTATCTGTGACATTTCCCTGTACAGAGAACAGGACAGCGTGTGCTGTTACTAGAAACTCACCTGTACAGGAAATCGAACGATTGGTCTGAATAAATATTTTATGCAAAGCATTTTGATGATTTTTTGTTTTTTTGACAGGTCTTACAGACGCCAGGGTGCAAAACTGACTGTAAACAGGTTTTTCATGTTCTTCCTGGTTCTCTTTCTCTTTCCAAAATGATACCAGTCTAGACAACCGTGGTTAGATTAAATCTTCCCCTGGATTTAAATGTGTATGTGCATGGTGCCCTGTCATGGACATCTAGGGTAAATTCCCACTCTTCTCATGCCCGGTGTTCCTGGGATTGGGATCTGCTGTGACCCTGACCACGATAATGTACGTCCTGAAGATTAATGAATGAATGTATATTCGTTTAGTCTTCCCGTAGTCCAAGTAATTAGTAAGTCAATGTTTCAGAGAGGGCACTGACCGTGTATAGATATCACCAAACCTTGAAGCTGGGGTTCCCAAACTAGCGGTCACGACCCCATGTATGAGTCACTCGACTTGTGAGAGAAACTCAATATGCTCTTTTATTGTATTCGTAATCACATATTTGACAGATTAATGTTACAAATATATATCACATGACCTGTGTAGACGGATTTCATGTGTTCTACTTTGAACAAGTGGAGCAAGCAATATTTTTTGATATCCTGATGTGCTGCGCCATCTTAGCTTCGCATTTTATTTATTTATTTATTTATTTTTACATCTGTCTGTCTGCGCTAGATCTCTGACAGCCTTGAGAAACAGAATGTGTGTACACTATATGGCCAACTCGAGCGTCCTGCACAGAGCCCTGACCTCAACCCTTTTAGGATGAACTGGAACTGGAGTCTCCTCACATCAACATCAGCTCCTGACCTCGACCTCACTAATGCTCTTCCCCACAGCCACGCCCCAAAATCTAGTGGAAATCCTTTCCAGAAGAGTGGAGCGCATTATAACAGTAAACACAAGGGGGAATAAATCTGGAATGGGAAGTTCAGGTGTCCACATACTTCTGGCTGTATACAGTGTGTCCCAAAAGTCTTTATACTTGGAGGAAATTGTCACTTTTTAGCAAAATGTCTTCCAAGTGGACGTCCGTGAATATCCACTGACGAAGGCATGACCGACGTGATGCCGGTGTGCATGCGCTCTTAAAAATAAAGGTTCCCATTAGAACTAATTTGCACAAAGAACTGTTTACTCTCAAGGTCTTTAGAAACCCGTCTATTTGCTATTACTTTAAAGAACCCAGAAAGCCACATCTTCTTCACCGCAGTGCCATGTGACAAGGATGCATGTTATCATAAGTTCTCTCTAAAAAAACTTTTAAGTTAATGCTTTAAGAAACCACACTAGAAAAGTAACCAAACAATGATACCAGGAGAACCTTCTCCAGTCCTACAAAGAACCTTATAGGGTTCACTTTTAACCTGTTAAGCAATGATACCTCGAAGAACCAATACACTTCAGTGAAGAACCAATAACGAACTTCTTTAATCTCCGACGAACCATATAGAACCCTTTAGAATGTACAATGGTTCTTGACAAGAAGAAGGTACTTTGCAGAACCTACAATGCTGTAAAGAACCATTAAAGAACCTATATTTTAAACCCGGAAATAGAAATTGCCGGGTGGTCACGGCTTGTTGCGAAACCTTTATCACGTCCGTTTGACATCGTTCACCCGAGAAGTTTGTGAACCCTTCCGTTAGGGAAATCAGATCTGATCTGAGAACCTCTGAGAACTTCTGTGCTGTATCTCTTATAAGAAATATAATATACTGTATATAGGGAAAGGTTTAGGCTTGGCCTTACGATTTGTTCTGCCTTCTCAGACTTAAACTGCATCGAATATATCCAAACAGATCCAAGAATTTTATAACCAACTGGAAGATTATTCTGATCATCTATAGTACAGATGTTCATTCTGCTGGTCTTCATTATAAAATGGTCTTTTTAAATCTCCACAGGCTCCATTGATAAACCTACGGTTTCCCCAAATGACCACATTTCCACATGGCATCCATCAGACATAGGATATATTTCGGCAGAAATAGAGTCGTCCTTGGGATTGATGTCCACACCTAGATGTCCATTTACTATTCATAATATATTGATTTCATATCTTACACCTTCATCCTCTAGACTCGTTTCTTTATATCGCCTCTTGATGTTACTCTGAACCCTAAGTATGAACGCTCTGCCATTTGTAACCAATGAAGCAAGTAAATAAATCCACCTTAAGACGCTGAATACAATGGATGAGCACTAACACCTACAGTACTTTAAAGAAGTGACCACTAGATGGTGAACAGAGTCCTCCATCTATAATGACTCATCCACAGTCTGATGTACAAACAACCACATTTTAATTCTTCACATTTTACATTCGGCGAGTGGCTCAACATACACAAACACACAAACAAACAAACAAACAAACAAACAAACAAACAAACAAACAACACAGAACACACAATCAGAACACACAATCAGAACACACAATCAGAACACACAATCAGATAGCATTTCGCAGTGCAGTGGAAAGAAGTAAGATTTTGTCAATTAAGAGCATTTTTAGGTGGAATGATTTGTAATATAATGTCTATAACACAAATTCACATACAGTATATACATCTCTATATACATCTCTATATACAGTACATCTCTATATACACTGTGCGAGCCATCTTAATGCTTGAAATGCTTCGGTTATACCAGGGGTTCATAAATACAGTACCTTTTATTGTGCTTCATGCTATAATAACCTCGTCAAGCCGACGAAAGCTGAACGTCGTATCGCGTTCAACCAACTCAACCAGATGACTCATAAATACTTACACATTCAATCTGACAACCCGTGGCAGACACACACACACACACACACACACACACACACACGCCTATAGGAAGGAAGCTCTGGTCATGTCAAAAAACAACATCGCTGGTCTCGGACAATCATTGAATAACAATATGTTTGACAGAAGGACCAGCACATCTTCCTGTATAAAAAGACCCAGATTCTGCCGGGTTACGCTAAATTCCCCTCACGAGTTCTGTAAACACAAAGACCAAAGTTTTATAAACCAAAGTGACACTTGGAACCGTATCAGGAGATAAGTTTTTTCTTCTTCTTTTTTTTCTGGCTGTCCTTTTGGACAGTTTGCTCAAGAATCTCTGTAAACATTGCACGCCGACACACACACACACACACACACACACACACACACACACACACACACACGAACGCCGGCTTTAGCAGAAATGCTACGCTTTGTTGTGCATGGTTTGAAAGGATTAATGCAATACAAGAGCCTTGGGCTGAGCCTTCTTGCATGAAGTACACTCGTGCATTCAAACACAAATGATCCGGTTAATTATTACGGAAAGTAATCGCCGCACCGTGTCACCGATCGTGTCACCGAGATCGTCCCTGTCCTTCCACGATCATCAGTACAAACGTGATCGGTTCTACACGTCATGGTGTAAACACGGCTCTTTATTGCTGAATGGGGATCAAGCTGAAATGCTAATAGGGGAAGGTTGAAGTACACAGACTGGGCACTCTTTTTTCTTTCTTCCTTTTCATAAACGCAGCTGGTTATAGCACACGGAGCCAGCAACCTCCACCTGTTGCTCCTCGTCAGCAGCTCAGATTTCCTCGGCGTTCAGACAAGGGATTGCAGAGATAAAAAAAAAAATAATAAAAAAAAAAACAACAAGTCCCTGGTTTTAATAACAAACACTTAGCTTTTCAATGGAATGCAACAAGTCGATATTTTAAAAATTATATACAAATAAAAAAATAACAGTGCTGGTCTCAGATCAGCTACGCTCATTTAAGGATGTAGTGCCTATGCCTAGGATCTAAACCAAAACCAGACATCTTATGTAAGGACATGATACACGAGAATCTGATTCCAGAGCTTCTCTCTCTCTCTCTCTCTCTCTCTCTCTCTCTCTCTCTCTCTTTTTGGAAGTGGTTATGGTGAAGACATGTGCATGAGGTAGCTTACGTATATGTCGGATAATATAGCCACATTCCAAATGTCAAGATTTGCCCTATGTCGTACCTAAATATTTTATATGGTGGACGTGGTTTGGGTTCTAATAGAACTAGAACGAGACATTTAGAGCAAAGGCCGTGTCATGCTGTATGTAAAATATTCCATTTGTTCACTCACCAAACGATTCTGACGTTTTATATTTAAACGTGCGGGAAATAAGAAGTTGTATTTGTCTATGCAATAAATAGCTAAATCATGGAGGTCAGTGTTCTATTGCAATTTCCGTTCGTGTTGGAGGAACTTGCCGCCAAAGAGCAAGTACCCAGCTCTTCTGTTCCGCAGTCTGTATAAGACGTCTGCTTTGAGGTGTGGTCGCTGTTGCTATATCCCGTTTTGTTTGTTGAAGGTGGACACTGAGGCCTTCTCTTGCACAAGATTTCTTGGAAGGCGCATCTGAACTCAGGACTCCTGCAGTAGATCAGGGGGTTGAAGGCTGAGTTGGAGTAACCTATCCAGTTCAGTGTTTTATACAGACATTTGTTGGCAGTCATGTCCATGTCCACCGTGACCACGTTGAGGATGAAGAACGGCAGCCAGCAGAGCGTGAAGATGCCCATGATGATCCCCAGCGTCTTCAAGGCTTTGTGGTCTTTGAGACTGAACCTGGTCCTACGGTTCCGTACCTCGTTCCTGTCCTGGCCGCCCAAGTTTTTGGTCCGAATATGACCTTCCGTACGATAGATGTTTCGAAGCTGCCGCCGAGCTTCCAGGTAGACTCGGCTGTAGACAAATATCATGATCATGAGCGGGATGTAGAAGGAGACGATGGACGAGGTCCATGCATAGCTTTTGTTGATGTGGAATTCACAGCAGAAGGGATCAATCAGGCAGCACTGCGCCACCTTTTTGTCTGACACCCACCATTTCATGTGCATAGGCAGAAAGGATATGAGGGCGGCCACCACCCACACAGCCAGGACCACCCAACAGGCCCGGCGCTTGGTCAGCAGTGATTGGTAGCGCAGTGGCCACATGATCGCCAGGTACCGGTCCAAGGCTATAACGCACAAAGTCTCGATGCTCGCCGTTACGCACAGCACATCCGTCGACAACCAGAATTCGCAGAAGACGTTCCCAAAGTACCACTTGTCAAGGAGGATATCACAGGCGCCAAAGGGCACAACAAGAAGCCCCATGATCAGATCGGCACACGCCAGGGAGCTGATGAAGCAATTAGTGACGGTCTGTAGACGCTGGAAACGTGCGATTGCGGTAATAACCAGCACATTTCCAAAGACGATAACCAGGACCAAGATTCCCATTACGATGCCCAGGATCACGCTCTCTGCATCGCTGTATCGATCACATTCCTGAGTAGCGTTCAGAGATTCCGATGTGTTGCACTGAATATTGTTTAGTGCCGCCATGATCTACAGTATGAAACATACAAAGAGAGTCAATGTCAACTTAGGCAAAGGCAAGGCAGGTTTCTTTATGTAGCATAGTTTCAATTCAACCTTAAGAATTAATATAAATGATAATGAATGAACTAAAAGAAATACAAGATGAGAACCAAAGTGCTAAAGGCAGAGTGCTTTTTTTAAAATGAATTGTTTTGCATTTTATAAAGTAAAGAACAGTTTTTTCTGTTTTTCCATTTGGGGGAAAAAAACGTTTGAACATTTCTGATATCTACTGCAGCTTTGCATAAAATAAGAGCGGTTATCTCATCAACAGATAAAGCTTCACAATTTTCATAAGAGTTTGTCCGATAATCAATATTTCCTCGAATCATTATTATTCTAATTTCTCTAAACAAATATAACAGTAGGAAAATATGAATAGAAATTCAGATGAATTGGTTGAAATTGCCATGTTTATGAGAAGCAAAGCCTGCAAACCATCACAACCAAACTCGTAATAATCAGTTTTCACAAGTTCATGGGCGTAAGGATCAGAATCTTAAGTCTGTTCTCACCTAAAGAGGTCCAGTCCAACTCCTGTAAATTCTCGAACCCATGAAATAGTTAGTTTGCTTGAAGTCCTAATAAATATTCCGTTCAGAGAGCGTTTGTTTTGTCGTCAAGACAAACTGTTCAACATTTAGGTGTTTAATGGCTTGTCCGTCCTTCCTCTTTCTACTTTCCTTTTCTGTCTTCCTTCCTCTCTCTCTTTCTCTCTCTCTCTATCTCTCTCGCTCCCTCTCTGTCTCTCTCTCTCTCTCTCTCTCCCTCTCTGTCTCTCTCTCTCTCTCTCTCTTTCTCTCTCTCTCTCTCTGTCTCTCTCTCAGAGCACTCACGGCATTTGAGCGTATGAGGTCTCGATGACTGAATGTGCCTCTGACACACAGTGAGAGTCTTCTAGCAGCCGGTGACCTCACACCTCAACCAGCCAACCAGAAGCTTCGTCTCTTCTAACGCTCCAGAGAAGTGTGTGTGTGTGTATAAAGAGTTATAGTACTTCTCTTTCTAACTGAAATGAAGGAAGGGATTAATCTAGTGCACGTTGTCTATATAAATGGTTCTCGATCTTGTTGCAGCCAGGCAATGCTTTTAAATGTAAAAATAAATAAATAACTTTTTACTATTTTATTGTATTGTAGACAATGAGGCAGTGAGAGCATTGGTGCCCAGTAAAATATCATAAAAACACAATGCATACTGGGATAATTAATGTTTAAGGCTGGGAGGGACGACGGTAAACATTCTCCTCGTATCAACGTCTGAAAATTGGTGGATGGTTTTTGTGCGCTTTTATTTGTTTTACTGACTATTTTAGGATTTTATTTATTTTTTTACCGAACACAAACCCTGTTTGAGGTTACGGCTACGCTAGTAAACATCTCGGTTTAGTAAAAGAAGAGTAAAGAAATTCATTTGTTTTAATATGAATATGCCAAATGAACTGGGCGGCTGTGTCTCAGTGGGTAGAGCGGGTTGTCCACTAATCCACTAATCGTAGGGTTGGTGGTTCGAATCCCGGCCCGGGTGATCCCATGCCGAAGTGTCCTTGGGCAAGACACTGAACAGATCGG
>JAFFST010046643.1:1056-16056 GCA_022414735.1 Noturus placidus | reverse complement strand
TGATGTGAAGAGATGACTGCACATATTCCAGTAGATGATCAGAGAAATGAAATCCGGAAAGTCTGTGTTCCTTTAGAAGGTGGTATGAATTGTCACCTTGCTCTAGGATAGAGTCTTACATCCTTGACTCCTTGTGGCTTTTTCTGGGGGGGTGAGATCCTGCCAGATGGCCTCTTTACGACGAACATTAGTGTTACTTCAAGATGGTACCTATCTGTAAACATATTAGCTGGACCCCATCCTGTGAGTGAATCTGTGGCTTATTGTTTGAAGGACTGAAGGGATGTGTTTGGATTGCCTTCTGTGGAATGTGGCTCAAGCTCTTTATGACTTTATTGGCTGTCTGGTTGTCTTTAAGGTCCTACAAATGTATAAACTGTGGAAATGTACCATTTTAAGGAAAAACATAAGGTGATTTTGAATTTGATGGCCGCAGCACGTCTCAGAAAAGTTGGGACGGTGGCAATAAAAGGCTGGAAAAGTAAGTGTTAGAAACAAGAAACAGCTGGAGGTAAATTGGCAACAGATCAGTAAGATGATTGGGGATAAAAAGAGATTCTTAGAGAGTCTTTCAGAAGTAAAGTTGGGCAGCGGTTCAGTGATCTATAAAAATATGCGTCTACAATTTGTGGAACAATTTCAGGATAATGTTTCTCAATAAAAAATTGCGGAGACTTTGTTGCGAATATCTCGTCATCAACAGTACATGATATCATCAGAAGATTCTGAGAATCTGGAGAAATCTCTGTGCGTAAGGGACGAGGGTGAAAATCAGTACTGCATGCCTGTGAGCTTCGGGCCCTCAGGAGCCACTGTATTAAACACAGGCCTGATTCTTTAATGGAAGTCACTGCATGGGCTCAGAAACACCTTCAGAACTCATTGTCTGTGAACACAGTTCTCCGTGCCATCCACAAATGCTGGTTAAAGCTCAATCATGCACAGAAGAAGCCATAGGTGAACATGATCCAGAAACGCTGTCGTCTTCTCTCAGCCAAAGCTCATTTAAAATGGACGTGGAAAACTGTTCTGTGATCAGATGAATCGAAATGTGAAATTCCTTTTGGAAACCATGGACGCTGCGTCGTTGAAACTAAAGAGGACTAAAGAGGAGGTGGACCATCTGGCTTTTCATCAGCGCCCAGGACAAAAGCCTGCATCTCTGATGGTACGGGGTGCATTAGTGTCTCTGGTATGGGCAGCTTGCACATCTGGAAATGCATCATCAATGCTGAAAGGTTTTAGAGCAACATCTGCTTCCATCCAGATTCCATCCCCTCTTTACTTCTGAGAGACGTGCAAAATGTTCCTCAAGCTGTTTCTTTTTACTAACACTTACATTTCCAACCTTTTGTTGCCCCGTCCCAACTTTTTTGAGACGTGTTACAGCCATCAAAGTAAAAATTTCTGTATTTTTTCCTTAAAATGGTACATGTCTACAGTTTAAACATCTGATATGTTTTCTGTGCTCTATTGTGAATAACATACGGGTTTATAACGTGTGATATAACACATTCATTCACTTAGATTCAAAACCCATCCTTCTCAAACTGATATTTTATCATTTTTATTCATATACAAAGTGAGGGTTTGGTTGCTCTACTTACTCCATTGTTCAGGTGCCTACATTTAGGAATATATATATATATATATATATATATATATATATATATATATATATATATATATATATATATATAAACGCCAGAGATAATGAGCTGTCAGCTAGCCACACCAAGGCTCTTGTTTCAGACTCCCATGTCTACTTTTTCAATTAAATATCTGAAATCTTCATCACAGCTCAGTGCAGGACAAAGTAGATCCTGTCCACACACTGTTCATCCTGACAATTAACTCCAAACATGCGTCCTTTCTAACACCGGTGTGACTTTCTCCTCAAACTGCACGCTAATTAGTTTTTCAGCACTGCTGTCCAAGGTTCTTAATGTTCACACCGCTGTCCTTTCCGCACACACACACACACACACACACACACACACACACACACACACACACGCTTATACCTTTGGCTAGTTTCATGTCCCAAAAGTGACACCGCAGCTGAAATAATGTCAGCTCGTCACCGATTCTGTCACCGAGTGCCTTCTAAACATGACCCAAGAGTCAACACATTCCCTAACTCGGTACCTTTTTAAATTGTCAGGGTTTTCTAAATAGCAATCGCCACAAATCTTGTGCACAGCTGCAAATTAATTAACAGAAGTGGCGCTTCAAAGGAGTGATGGAGATTAAGATGCATTGTCGGGCGGCCATTAATCTGATCGTCATAATATGCAAAAATCTTACCGGGTGGAAATTGCCAATGCACTGAAGGGTTGTTATTGATGCTAACACAATGTGCAGGGTTTTATAGCATCTGCTTTAAGTGCTGGTCTGGGACGTTAATTAAAAAGCTAAAAAGTCATGTAAAGCATACACTGATTAGACTACTGTAAAAGTTTATCATTAGTTTTATCATTAATCCTGTTGGACGATGGAATTTAGCGGTCCTAACGTCGGGCGATTATAGGCGATCGTGTTGTGATGTGATTTTGTGGAACATGGCGGTTTAGGGAACGGCTCAGTAATGCTACATCTTTCAGATTTAAGAAGAAAGTTACGTACTGCAGCTTTAATTTTCAAAACTGTGTTATTGGCTGTTTATTATTGTATTTGCATTGTGCAGGTATCTTAAACTGTCGGATCCGGCTAACTGGCTGTCCATCAACACAACAAACGGTCAGATCACCACGACGGCTGTGCTGGACCGAGAATCTGTGTATGTCAAGAAGAACATCTACGAGGCCACATTCCTCGCTGCTGATAATGGTGAGTGTTTTGAGTAGCAAGAAATGCTACTGACCTCTCAGTTTCCGGCTGTCTGTATATCTGTTTGATAATCTGTCTGTCTGTAGTCTGTATGTCCCGATGTCTGTCTGTTTAGCCATCTTAATGTCTGTATATCTCTTTGTCTGTCTGGCTGTCAATCCGTCAGTTTGTACACCCCTACGTCTGTCTCTCTGTCACTAGGTCTGTCTGTCTGACTTTTCATCTTTATGTTTGTCTGCCTGCCTTCCCACCCTTATGTCTGTCTGTCCGTCTGCCTGTTCATCTCTCTGTCCGTCTGTCTTAAAATGTGTTCATCTTTCTCTGTCCATCCATCTTCACTCTTTCTTTCTCTCCATTTGCACAGGATGGAGGCAGGGTTGGGATACTCTCTCTCTCTCTCTCTCTCTCTCTCTCTCTCTCTCTGCATAATAAGTATGTCCGTGGTTGTTTTTCTTTCCCAAACAAACCCACGCTTAGCCAAGCAAAACCCCAATCACAGCTAACACACATGCATGCGCGTACACACACACACACACACACACAAGCTCATTTCCCCTGTGTGTTATCGGGCTCGTCCAGCTCAGTGTTTACTCGAACTCAGAACTGCTTTTCATCCATGACTGACATGGCTAGCTCCTGTGACGTTCCCTGGCTCTTCTTCTTCTTTTTATTCTTCTTCGCCTTTATTTTTTTCAGCAGAGGAGTGGAAACAGGGATTAAAGGCATTGCTTCAACCATTAGATGCTTTACCTCCTATCCTTCTTTTCTCTATTTTTATTTATTCATTTTTTTTTAATCTTCGGTCTGTTCCATCTTTTTATTTCTGCTACTCCACTTTTACTGAAGCCTCTCTTAATGATCCTAAGTAGCTACAGTGTTCTCCACTAATATTGGCACCCTTGGTAAACATGTAAGCAAGGGTAAATATTTTACAAGGTTTTCTGAACAAACCTGTGTTGTGTTTGGTGGATTGTTTGATATCCCTGAGAGTAGAGTATTTTTGTCATTTTTTTGGAACAAATATATCAAAAGGTTACACAATAGAGACAAATTTCCAAAGCCTTCTTTGCTCATATTTACCGAGGGTGCCAATATTAGTGGAGGTCACTGTAAACATTCTGACAAATGATTATTTTTTAAATAGTTTTAAATAAACAGGGTTTCACTAATGATAAGAACCACTATGAGTATACATATTAGTAATGAAGATAGCTACATATGTAAGAATTTCCATGCATTTATTGATCATGATACTACAATAAAAGCATAAAAACCTTTTATATGAATTCAAATACAGAAAACTAAACTCTGTCAGGACTCTAATTGGAGTAGCATTACAAACTAATGTCTAATTAGGTACTAATTGGGTACACAACTAATTGGTTTCACGTGCATGGGGCAGAGACTACAGTCTGGACATGAACTACAGTCAGATTGATTACAGTGGCATTGGGACAGGAACTACAGTTGGAATAATTACAGTGGCATTGGGTTCAGAAACTGTGGTCTGGTAGGTTACAGTGGCGTTTTGGAGGTGGACATGAAAGCTGATTGGTCATACTGGTATTATTGTGGGACTAATACAGTCTGAGTTGTAACAGTGGCATTGGCAGAGGAAACTAATGTCTGACTGGTTACGAATTGGTTTCACATGCATGGGGCAGAGACTACAGGCTGATTGGTTCTAAGGGCATTGGGGAGGAAACAGGTCTGATTCGTTACCAATGGCATTGGGGCAGGAACTACAGTCAGATTGGGTACAGTGGCATTGGGGGCAGGTACTGTGATTGGATTAATAATAATGTCATTGGGGGAGGAACTAAAGTCAGATTGGTTACAGTAGCATTGGGGGAGGAACTACAGTCAGATTGGTTACGGCGGCATTGGGGGAACTACAGTCAGATTGGGTACAGTGGCATTGGGGGGAGGAACTACAGTCAGATTGGGTATATTGGCATTGGGGGAGGAACTACAGTCAGATTGGGTACAGTGGCATTGGGGGAGGAAGTACAGTCAGATTGGGTACAGTGGCATTGGGGGGAGGAACTAAAGTCAGATTGGGTACAGTGGCATTGGGGGAGGAACTACAGTCAGATTGGGTACATTGGCATTGAGGGGAGGAACTACAGTCAGATTGGGTACAGTGGCATTCAGGAGGAGGAACTACAGTCAGATTTTTTACAGTGACATTGAGGATTAAGAACTGCAGCCTGATTGGGTACCTGGATGCTGGAGAGTGGCAACTACAGTCCACTTATTTACAGTGACATTAGGGGTGAAAACTGATGTCTGATTGGTTACAGCTTATTGTGGTGGGAAGTGCGATCTGGTTACAATTGCGTTGGGGGTTGGAAGTACAACAAATTGGTTCCGGTGGCATTTGTGGAGGATTCAATGGTCTCATTGGTTACAGCGGTGTTGTGGTCGGAACTCTGGAAACTGCTTTCTGTTATTTAAAGTAAAAAACAGACAATACTCAAATGAATGCAGCGTGATTTCCACCTGGGAGGATATCATTCTTAACTGAATTAATTGGTCAAAAATGTATTGGTATAACAGAGAGAGAGAGACTTTTTTTTTACTTTTAAGACACCTGTATATTGCTGTCCATTTCCTCAGTCTGTACTGTCTCCTAGGTGACATTACACCCATGGTGTGTTGTACAGATTTAATAAAGAGTCTCCCGTCCGGGAAGAATTTAATCAGTAAGGTATTTCGTTTTCCTTTAGTCAGTTCCAGAAACCGGTTGATCTGTTCCGCGGTGGATCTGATCTGTAAAGCTGTTCAGGTTGTTCTGGACAGGTAAAGGTACATGATTGTTCAGGGTGACGTCTTCCTCCTCCATGTCTGTGAGGGGTTCCTCTCCTGTAGCTCCTGCGCTGCACTCTGGGCCCAAGTCCTCCAACATCTCAACATGACGCTGTGCTTGTTTAGACGATTCCCCCACCTTTACTATCTTCCCCCTTATTATTCCCGGTTTAGTTTTATTCTCCACGATGTTCTTGTTCTGTGGGATCTTCTGTTGTGGTTGTATGGAGTCACTGCCTCCGAAAGCAGTAGCGGTGTAGGGTTTGAAATGAAAACAGTCTGCGGTGTCGGTGTTATTGCTATCATGAACACGGGTGTCAGTGTTATCACTGGGTGCTGTGTGTAATTCAATGGTGTGTTCCTCACTGAGCTCTTCTGCTGTACCCTCGGTGTGTCATTACCCCCCTCTGCCCCAGGCTCCTGTTCTCCAGTGTTCCCCTTCTGGCTGTCTCCGTGCTTCTGCTGCTGCTGTACCCCGGTCGTGTCTCCCCCGGAGCTCCCCGCCTGCACCACTCTGCTTGGGCAGCTCATCCGTTTATGTCCGATCTCCCCACACCCAAAACACTTCAGGCGTTCGGTGGTGGCGAAGACCGTGTAGCTGCTGTAACCAACTTTACACTTGAAGTTAATGTCCTGTGTTTGTTCTCGGTTTTTTAAGAAACATACACTCGTGTCTCCGGAAAGACAGATGGTGTTTCACCGTGGAGTTTTTACAGCCGAGCGGGATATCCATCATGGGGGTGAAGAACTTCCCCAAGCGGGCCACCTCCTTCATTGTCAGTTCGTTTTTAATGAAGGGGGGCACGTTACAAATAATGACCCTTGCCACAGGGGCAAAAATAGGGGTAATGTTCAGCATAACACCTTTCAGTAATATTCGAATTTTACACAGTGTTCTGGTGAATCTTTCCTTCTTTAAGAAGATAACCACGGCTTTGTTCATTCGGGAGGCGGACCTTCTCACCTACCGCTAGCAGAACCTTCTCCACCTGTTCTCCATTCACCGGTACACACCTGATGCCATCACGGAGAGACAGCGTCTCCCCTCTGGTCTCAGAGGCCATGGCGTCCCGCTCACCCTCACCTACTCTCAACTTTCACCGGTCACTATTAACTCAATTGCTTAACTTCTGATGAATTAAATGAAAAAAAGAAAAGGAAAAAGAAAAACTCGTGAAAAACTTTGGCAAGACGCCAAACCGCTCTCACGCGCTCCACACACCACGCTCCCTCCTTCACCGTGCATGCACATAGAGAGAGAGATAGAGAGAGAGAGCGCTAGCGAGAGAGAGTGTGTGAGCGAGAGTGATGTTAGTGTGTAACCAAACCATTTGTTTCATCTCCATCAGAAATGTAAAATTCAGCCTCAAGCTCGCACACAGCATTTGGGACTGAAATGACACATTCCACCTCTCTCAAATACTGCAGGAAGAAAATCCTGAAACTCTGAACCAATTCAGAGATGGCAAAAGTGTCAAATTCAGGGGTGTAAAAGTAAGGACTCAGGAGTGTGTTCAAGAGAGTGATGATGTGTTTCGATGTAGGAGTCTAATTACAAAAAAAAAAAAAAAAGAGTCCCAGCTATTGTGAAATTTAGACAATCGATTGGAAACCTTACGAAAAAGCTGTGTGAGGACACTAGCTTGTCTCTCTCTCTCTCTCTGTCTCTCTCTCTCTCTCTCTCTCTCTCCCTCTCTCCTCTCTCCCTCCCCCTCTCGCTCTCTCTCTCGCTCTCTCTCTCTCTCTCTCTCGCTCTCTCTCTCCCTCTCGCTCTCTCTCGCTCTCTCGCTCTCTCTCGCTCTCTCTCTCTCCCTCTCGCTCTCTCTCTCTCTCGCTCTCTCCCGCTCACTCTCTCTCTCTCCCTCTCGCTCTCTGTCTCTCTCTCGCTCTCTCTCTCACTCTCTCCCTCTTGCTCTCTCTCTCCCTCTCGCTCTCTCTCTCGCTCTCTCTCTCTCTCTCTCTCGCTCTCTCTCTCGCTCTCTCTCTCTCGCTCGCTCTCTCTCTCTTTTGCTCTCTCTCTCTCTCTCGCTCTCTCTCTCTCTCTCTCTATCGCTCGCTCTCTCTCCTCCCTAGTAATTAATTATATAAATATAATAGTTGCAGCACTGCAATAATTATTTTATTTTTTTTTAGTTTCTCATTTATCGCGATGCTTACCAAGTCTGAATCGAACTGAACATGATCATTTTAGTTCCTTTTCTTGATGGTTTGATTTTAAACCAAAACACAGGTGTCACGATTCTCCCCCTCGAAGTGGAGCGCATGGCGCAGGCGTGTGTGCACCCTGCTCTTCTCCAAGCCGGCTGTCATGTCATTCCGAACACATCGACATTGTTGACACTCAAACACGTGCACTCTGTTTATGTTGTCGTCATGTCTCCTCCCCGGTTTAGCATGTGTTTTAGCTGTCATGTGTCCCAAGTGCTCGCAGCTGTTAGCAATCCAACACACTCATACAGCGTGTATTTATACCATGCAACTGCGAGCACTCGGGCGGAATATTGTCTTTGAATCTGTCTATGAGTGTATTTAGATACTTTCATAGCCTTTTTCATGTCACGTTCATGTTAAGTCTCGGGTTTTGTTTCGTCTATGTTAGTGGTGTTTAAAACTGGTTCCTCCGCTACCAGTTTGCATCGTAGTTTAGGTTTCCTGTATCCTGTTTTTGTGTACCGACCCACTCTGCTTGTGACCTCGGCATAGAATTCTGACGAGCCCTGTTTAGTACTGTCTGCATGATCACCTGACCCTCGCCTGTTTATGGATTACCTCTCTTGGATTACGTCTTGGATTAAACTGCCTGCCTTTCTTTTAATAAAAACAGTTCTCACTGCGTTTGCGTCCAGCCTCATTCTCCGCCGTCACGAAGGCGTGACAACAGGGACACATGAGAAGGTCAGGGGCTGAAAATGTACCCTGTGTCATTGGTAAGAACTGCAGGGATTGAACAGAACCTTTATGCTTGGGTGACTGCAAAAATGACACAAACACCCAACCGCCAAGAACACAGAGGCAGTGTTAAATAAATAATTGTGTAAATAACGAGTATTTGAACTGTATCTATTTTTTTGTTTGTTTGTTGTTGTTGTTGTTTTTTATATGCAGGAATCCTGGGCTGTCCTTGTACTACTGTATGTATACAGCGTGTTTAGTTCATTTCCTGCACTTGGGTTCATTTAGACGGTCTCAGCAAGACTTTAACAGAGAAGGTGCAAAAGCTTCCTAAGACTATAAGGGTGTGTTATGTGTGTGTTTACTGTAAGTGTGTCTCCACTTCCATACTTGCCCACGCTCTGGTTTTGTCTCTTCAATTTTGTCTGTCCAATTTTGGAGAGAGTCTACGTACTACCCCAGAAGGCCAATTTTTAGCATTATCAGCTGTGTGTGTGTATGTGTATGTGTCCGTCCACTAATGGAGACAGATGTCTGAAAGGGTTTGGTTAATTCCACACTGGCAGCCGATAATAGCAGCCTCAGTGGACACTCTGACACAGAAACAACTGCTACACCTACACACAGACGCTCTTCTCTCCCGCTGTCTCTATATTTCTCTTATTTTTTTCTGCTGTCTCTATATTTCTCTACTTTTTTCATCCTTCTGTCTTCTCAGCTTGCACTCCTGTTCCTAAGTGTTTATACCTTAGATTCCAACTTTTCATGAGTTTCTGGAAATAAATAACTTCACCATAGGTCTGTATGGGTGGTGTTCTTCTCCCTAAGTGGGTGGGTGGGGTTATGGGGTTTATATCCCAACCACCAGAGGTCTCACTCACCTGTTAAGCATGGTTCCATGGACTTCCTGATTTTACTTCAGGACTAGAAAGGAAAGACCAGTAGGTGTTTTTTGGGTTGGGAATTTCTCACGGGAAATAAAAGGTGCCAAACCTTACTTTTCCATTATATATCACTGATATATATTTAAAGCTTTGATTTAAATGTGAATGAAAGATTTAACATGTCCACCTTCTCAGGTAAAAGATTACACAGCCTACAGGTACAAAAACAGGAAAAGTATAGGTTGGTACCTTTATTTGTCAGATTGTGATCAGAGCGAGAGAGTGAGAGAGAGAGAGAGAGAGAGAGCAAGAGAGAGAGAGAGCGAGAGAGCCAGGGAGAGAGAGAGAGAGAGAGCCAAGGAGAGAGAGAAAGTTAGAGAGAGAGAGAGAGAGAGCCAGGGAGAGAGAGCCAGGGAGAGAGAGAGAGAGAGCCAGGGAGAGAGAGAGAGCCAGGGAGAGAGAGACAGAGAGCAAGAGAGAGAGAGCGAGAGAGGGAGAGCCAGAGAGAAAGAGAGAGAGAGACATAGAGAGCCAGAGACAGAGAGAGAGAGAGAGAGAGAGAGAGAGAGAACTACACTGCCAATGTAAATAGAACGTAAATGGCCGAGTAGCACCAGTAAAGAATTTGATTACCCCTGTCTTCCAGGGAGTTTACTTTCACCCAGATTGGCAGTGTCAGTGTCAGTGTTTCTCACTCGCTCTCTACCCATGAGAAAATTCCTGGCCGAAATACCTAAATTTTTAAACACTTCAGGAAATGATGGACGAAACTCCGTATCCTAGCTCTAGTTTAAATTAACCATCGAGGGAACCGATCATAGGTTCCTGCACAGAGCAAAAGAGGCACAAAATGTGGAAATGTGAATCCATCAATATGCGTATGGGAGTCTTCAAATGTTGGTGCATGAACAAAATGTGCAATTCCAACATTTCTTAATGGCTTATTTGTTTTTTTTTTGGAGATTTCTCAATGAATATAAAAAAAAGATGCTCTATGCTTAGACGCTAGATTTTCTCCTTCTCACAGCAGCATCAAGGACGGCAATAATGGCCAAAGCTCAGAATCCAAAGATAATACAAAAACTAATTTGGGGGCATTTACTCTGTGTTTAGTGCTTAGGGTAATCATTTTAATGTTAGGTTTGAGATTAGGTAGGGGTACGTGTTAAATTTAAGATGAGTCACGGATGTTTTTAGTATCTAATAGAAAGGCCCTAGCAGTGTTTTATCTATTTCAAACATGTTCATTGAGTAAAACAAGAAGCTAATGAGAGTTTACAGCTTCTTTATTCTCATTTTTCAGTTTCTCAGCTCTAGTAATTAAATTACTGAGTGTACTCTGTGTACTCAGTCATTTCTGTCGCCTTGTGATGAACTATTCTGTCTAACCGTGATCTCTACATGAAAGGAACATGAGCTTATTTCACTGGCAATGAGTTTTTTTTTTTCCCCACCCAGTGTAATTTATAGCTCTCTCGTCCATAATTTTCAAACTCTCATAATCTCATAATGAGCTCTTTGTTACTTACTCTTTCTTGTTTTGTTGTTGTTCATTTCTCAGGCTCTCCTCCTGCCAGTAGCACAGGAACGCTGCAGATATTTCTCATAGATGTGAACGATAACGCCCCATCACTCGTTCCTCACGATGCTCAGATCTGTGAAAGATCTCACATGAACTCTGTCAACATCACAGCTGTGGACGCAGATACCGATCCCAATGTCGGTCCCTTCGTGTTCGAGCTGCCTCTTCACCCCTCCATCATCCGCCGCAACTGGACCGTCTCCCGAATCAATGGTGAGGGATGCGTAAACATTCTGGAAAATGTACTGGCCAAAAAGTACCTTTCTACATCATATCATTCAGGTCTTTCATGGTATTCGTTTTTTTATTTGGTAAAGTAGTCTACAAATGTCACCCTCATCTCAAAACTACTACTCTTTAAACCCCAACTCTAAAACCAAACCCTTAACCTTATCCCAAATCCAAATACTAAATCCAAACCCCAAAGCATTAGTCTAACCCCCCAATCCTAATCAAACCCAACCCCTAAACCCTAGCACTAAACTTTGTACTCCTAAAATTCTAAACAACTAACCACTCTCACAAGCCTTGAACACAATCAATAACCCTCAATAACTAATCCAAACTATGAATCCTAATCCCCTAATCTAAACTCGTAACCTTAACCCATAACCAAAGCCCTACAATTTAACCCTAACTCCAAGATCTATAACCACATACCCTGATTCTCAACCTCTAATCCCAATCCTTAAACACAACTCTAATCCCCTAACTACTACCCTTAACTGCAACCTATATCCTCAACCCCAAAATTACATCTCCAACCCTTAATGCCAACCCGATCTCCAAATGAACTAATCCCTCATTTCCTACTCATAACTTTAACCCATAACCCAACCTCTACAAATGAACCCTTAGCTCCTAAGATCCTCATTTGTACTCACCATACCATAAACTGAATTTCATCCTGTCTACAGGAAACTATGCCCGTCTGAGCCTAAGGATCCAGTTCCTGGAATCGGGTGTGTATGAGGTTCCCATTTCTGTGTCAGACTCAGGAAACCCGCCACTCTCCAATCGCTCAGTCATTAAGGTGAAGGTGTGTCCGTGTGATGAACATGGTGACTGCACTGCACACGGTGCCGTAGCAGCGGCAGGCCTGGGCACTGGCGCCATCATCTCCATCCTTATCTGCATCATCATCCTTCTTAGTGAGTAAGATTTTCATATTTAGGTAATTTTGGACAGTATATTACTCGTATACCAAGGCAGCCTGGGATCTTCATTAGTTCTGCTAAATGGTGGGAAATTTCCGTATATTAATATATCTGTCATTTGCACAAAGATTGATTTAGTATTTCACGTCTAGATGATTTTAGCGTTGTCTTTATAATTTCTAAGTGTTATTAGTTTCTGGTTATGTCTAGCTACACAATCCAGCACAAATGAGTTCCCTGGTCACATACCTATTCGTGAGCCAATGAGCAGAAAAATGACCAAACTTTGCTCAACTCCAAACCTACAGGACCATTGATGGCTCATCTTTGTTATACGATTCATGAAACTGACTTACACAGTACAAGATATCTTATCTATCTTGAATGTCCTGCATTGTGGGACAAACTTACTGTAGCAGTGTTGGAGTTTCACGAAGGTCAATGTCTCGACGAGTTTTTCTTCAGTCATTCTTCGGTGTTGGATAGATTCTGACTCCATCCGACGCAGTTCTGAACTTCTGATCATAAATAATAAACCAAGTGCAAAGCTTGCTGCTACAAATCAATGCCTCGTTATAGTAGAATAAATCTTAGAGATGACATCTGCTCTAAGCTTTGCTTTAAGGGTTTGGGATCATTCTTAATTTGTATCTAAAGCTCCTCAAGAGCAGCCTACGATAAATTATTTCACAATAACAAATACAATGAAATACAATACAATATTATTATTATTATTATTATTATCATTTTATAATATTATTATACAATAAATACAATATCTTTGATATTTGATATGAATTTGATATCTTTGACCAAAAAAAGTACGGTGAACATCCTCTTTGTTCAGAAAATATTCCCTATAACCAAAATGCCAAAGGTTAAATATAAGATCAGCAGATCCTATGTATGAAATACAACCTGGAGAAACCATTATTTTTTATCCATAATAGCACATCTACTCCAACACTGAACTTATATTTCTTCTGTACTCCAGTTCATTGTATAACTAACTGTAGCTGAACCTCACTCGCACCTCTAGGCTGTTGTTTTTTTTTTTTTTTTTCCTTTTTTTACCCTGGGGTAATACTCTTCTACTCCAAACAAACACAAGGCCAGACTTTCTTTGACCTGAGTCATGCAATAAGGAAAACTTTGGCAGATTGTGAAGAGGTGAGAGTTCCTCTTCCCCATACATTGGAGAGCTGCTCATCTGGACATGTTTATAAAACATTTACCTAGCACTGGTTGGAACATCACGTTCAACTCCAAGGGGAAGGTATTTCTGTATGGGAGTGGACATTTTTGTGTGAATTATATATAACACTGAATCTGGGAGTTGCATTGAATATTTTGGAATATTTTCAAGATAGTGGAGCTGTGATAATATGCATTGGGATTATAACATGGAGTCTCAGATGCTCTAAGCACCAGCTAAACACCAGTACACTCCAGGCTTTCACCAACACACAAAGAACGCCAGCGTTTACCGTCAGACTTTCCATCAATGACTAGCATTCTCCAGTAAACATCAACACTAACTATCCAACACCAATATTTCCCCATCAACTACTATTATCCTTCAAACACCAATATTCACTAACAAACACCAACTATTTCCATCATTCACCAGCATTCCCAGTCAAAATGAAATTATTCTACATTAAACACCAATATTCGCCATTACGCAATAGCATTCTCCATCAAATACCATTATTCGCAAACATATGCAAACACGATCTGTCACAAATGGGGAAGGAGGCAGGAAGTAGGTGCGAGAGCAGGTTCTTTATTTACAAATAAACGAAACATAAACCAAAACACTCTTAGCATCCAACGTAGCCACTAACTAGAAAACAAAACAAAGAAGCTATGGTTTATCGTCAGGGCAAACCTAAGGCATAAAACAAGGAACAGGAATCTACAAACAAACTCAGACATTCAGACGTTTCCAAACATTCCAAACAATAATGCGCAACCTTGTGCAGAAAACCAGGAACTTAAATAAGGCACTTAACGAGGCTAAACACGACACACCTGACGAGACTCATCCCTACTTCCGGCATGCAACCATGTAAGAGGGTCACATGACCGGGCAAAGTCTATGTCGTGGCGCCCTCTACTGGTCGAGGTGTGACAGAACCCCCCTCCAAAGGTGCGCGGTCCCCGAGCACCACCACTCAACCCCCCTCTAACGGGAGGTGCCGGGCCCCTGGGCAGAATGTCCCCTTGCTGCCACCGGAACCACAGGTTCCTGCCACAGGAGGCGGTCCTTGCTGGGCGGCAGGTAGTTCAAGAACGCAGAACGCCTTCCCCAGAGGCTCGGGAATGCAGGACGCCTCCCCCAGAGGTTCGGGAACGCAGGACGCCTCCCCCAGAGGCTCGGGAGCGCAGGACGCCTTCCCCAGAAGCTCGGGAGCGCAGGACGCCTCCCACAGAGGCTCGGGAACGCAGGACGCCTCCCACAGAGGCTCGGGAAGAGAGGACGCCTCTCACAGAGGCTCGGGAACACAGGACGCCCTCCCCCCGGTCTCTGTAGCACTGGAGGCTGCCTGGTTAGCTCCGGGCTGGATCACCGCCGGGCCTGGACACAAAACAGCAGAGGTCACTGGGCTTACCTCCCACAGGGGCTCGGGAACGCAGGACGCCGCCCGCCGGGACACAGGAACGCAGGACGCCGCCCGCCGGGACACAGGAACGCAGGATGCCGCCCGCCGGGACACAGGAACGCGGGGCGCCGCCCGCCTGGGGCACAAGAGCGTTGGACACCGCCCGCCTTGGCACAGGAACGCGGGACGCCGCCCGCCGGGACACAGGAACGCGGGACGCCGCCCGCCGGGACACAGGAACG
>JAFFST010046641.1:37619-47252 GCA_022414735.1 Noturus placidus | reverse complement strand
ACTTAGGGTTCAGTGTCTTGCCCAAGGACACTTCGGCATGGGATCACCCGGGCCGGGATTCGAACCGCCAACCCCACGGTTGGTGGATTAGTGGACAACCCGTTCTACCGACTGAGCCACAGCCGCCCCATTATATCATTTCATTCACATCATCAGTGTTCCAGATACATAAGAAAGCAAACACAATGGCATGCTGTTGTTATAGGACGTTAGCGGGCTTTAACGCTAGCGGTTTAGTCCAAACCAGAGCACGGTTTGCATGGAAAATTGCTAACGTGAAAGCTGGAACGGACCAGGAAGTGCACTGCGGTACCGAATAGTAATGTGTCGTTCAAGAGCAATCAAATACAATTTGGAAACAACGAGTTGTCTCAGAGAGTGATTCGTTAATATTTTGACCGCGCATGCGCTGCAACATCCCCGTAGGTTCTGTACAGTAAACCCAATTGATTAGTTCACGTCTGGAGTCTTCGGGTCTGAGTCGTTCGGTCTTCGTTTGACTGCCACTTAGACAATGCACCATGCAGTGGTGTGAACGAACAACATGAACCCGAAGACTCGTGAATTAATCATTACAGACGTGACAAAAGAATGAACGACTCGGATCGGGAGGTGAGGTGAACTAACAGACCATATAGCATGAAAACCCAGCTAAGCTATTAATGCATCATTTCTGTTTTCCATAATTCAACCTTTGCTGCATTAGCCTATAGTTTATTTTATAGTTTAAGTATTAGACGTGTTGAGGAATTTTACATTTAACATTTGTATTATATTATGCTGAAAAAAGCGAAATGACTCAAAAAGATTTGTTCATTTTGCTGAACGAGATTCAAAGATCCGAGTCAGTAAAACGGTCCTCTCACTAGTACCGAACCCGAGACTAGATGAGGTAGGAGGTGGTCCGAGTTCGGTTGCGCCGGAACTGTGCCGCGATTCCCGTGAACGTGCGTAAAGTAAGTAATTTACTTTTAGGCGATGACGACGTCATTAGTTTCCACAACACACGTGTACCATGAGTGGCAGTGGAACGCTACGGGACACAGAAGAGGTCCATTGCTGTGCATAATATCTGCACCGAAATAATAAAAAAGCAAAAAAATATGGTGAGTCGCGTTATGTTATCCGTGTGCATTTGTGATGACGTAAAATAAACGCAAACGCACCGGGGTTTGATAGACTCGAGGGAGTCCGAAACCAGACCGATACTGCTGGGGGCGCAGAGCAAAATCGGGTTCGGGCCGCAGCAAACGTCAACATCGGGTCGGTGTGATTCAGCCTGACGTGACGCAGACTTACTGTTACAGTCCTGAAGTTGATTATTTTCCAGTAACAGCATTCCCTGAAGAGTTTTATTTCTTTTGAACAGCAACGAATTGTCCATGATTACAATTTTTCATTTATTCAAGGGGTCATATGATGCATTCCTTTAGTGTGTAATGTATCTGTTTGTGCACGTATACAATCTGCAAAGTTACAAAGCTCAGTCTCCCACAAAGGGAATTATTCTATCTAACAGAGAACACTGATCCAGACCTGCCTAAAATGCCTCGATCGAAGTCCAGTTATTACTTCCATGAACATCTAGGTCACAAATTGAAATATCAACATAGTGCCGCCGAAAGGCAACCACGAAGAAAGAAGGCGAGGCTTCAGTGAATTGCGTAGGCGCCATGTTGCGGAGACGCTGTGTGTTTCGATGCGAAAGCAAAACCCCTTTGTTTGGCCTTCCGAAAACAGATGAAACTAGGAATCAGTGGTTAACATTTATTTATAAGACTGTTCCTGAGCAGTACAACCCAAAAGTTTGCTTGTGCACAGCGCTTTTTATGGAGGACAGCTTCCTGAACCTGGGAGGGTACAACGCAGGCTATACACAAAGGCTACTCCTGAAAAGTGGCGCGATTCCCACTTTGCTCGGACAATCTTACGCTTCTGAATCAGAACCTGTAAGTATGATTGATTATTTTATGAAGTATCTGCTATTCACTGTTCAAATGCGGAGTTTTGTGTCGTGGCAAAGGGCTCAGTTGTAGACCTCAGCTAACATGCTAGAATATTTTATTGTGCTGAAGTAGTTTTGATATTCAGCTGTGGGAATTTTTACCTATAAGCTGCAAAGTAACGCACATTCCCGTGACACAGCTATCTGTCTGTATTTTCTGTCTTTATGTCTGTCGATTTCATAAGCTAGATTACACAGTTATAACATCGTATCTGAAAGGTAAGAGAGTTACAAAATAATAACTTACCACTGTGAAACGTTCTCCTCAAGTCACATTCGCAAAGTTGGTTCCGATAGATCTGCTCGATCATCCGCATTTTCAGAATCTGATTCGGGCTCGTACTGATAAGGTAAAACCGACAATGTTATTAACTGTGTTTATAAATGCTTTAGAAGCCTTGGAAGCTGAAGCTCGGGATTATGGAAAAGGGCCATTAAATTTCCAACACAGGTTTGAGGTTTTTGTCCAATCACAATGCAATGGGTCAGCTGACCAATCAGAGCACTCTGGCTTTTCGGAAAGAGGGGCTTTGTAGAAATCTGAACTCAGTCGGAGCGTTTCAGGCAGACTGGGAATAGAGGTGCTGCAATAATGTGCAGTATGTGAATTAAATTTTTTTTATATATATATACCTTTAAGCATGTTACCCTATTCTATTACACCCAGTAAACAAAATAATGAACTTTTAAAAAGCATCATATGACCCCTTTAAAGAATGACCTCATCATTTTTTAACCATTTGTAGCCATATTTAACGTTGTACAGCGTTTTTTTGAGACAGGTTACAGCAGCTGTACAGTCATTCCTGCATCATGCAGGAATTCAAATCACGTCAACCATGGTAAATCTCATTTATCCCACTACACCTCCCACCATCACCTGGTCTCCTAAAACATTCGGTTTATGGCTCGGATGTTGTGTAAAATGTAAATTAAAAAGAGAATGCTATGATTTGCAAATCTCATAAACCCATGTGTTCTTCACAGTAGAACATAGAAAACATATCAAATGTTTAAACTGGGGAAATGTACCATTTTAAGGAAAAAAATAAGGTAATTTTTTAATTCGATGGCTGCAACATGTCTCAAAAAAGTTAGAATGGGGCAACAAAAGGCTGGAAAAGTAAGTGTTAGTAAAAAGTTGGCAACAGGTCTGTAACATGATTGGGTATGAAATGAGTATCTTCGAGAAGCAGAGTCTTTCAGAAGTTAAGATGGGATGGAATCTGGAGGGACACATGCAGTTTGTTGCTCTAAAACCTGTATATACCTTTCAGAATTGATGTTGCCTTTCCAGATGTGCAAGCCGCCGATTCCATAGGCACTAACGCACTCCCATACTATCAGAGATGTAGGCTTTTGAACTGAGCACTGGTAAAAAGCCAGATGGTCCCTCTCCTCTTTAGTCCTCTTTAGTTTAAAGGATGATGCGTGCATGGTTTCCAAAAAGTCTTTCCGATTCGTCTGACCACAGAAAAGTTTTCCACTTTGCCTCAGTCCATTTTAGATGAGCTTTGGCCCAGAGAAGACTGCAGCGTTTCTGGATCATGTTCACATATGGATGGCTTCTTCTTTGCATGATAGAGCTTTAAGCAGCATTTCTTGATGGCACAGCGAACCGTGTTCACAGACAGTGAGCTCTGGAGGTGTTTGAGTCCATGCAGTTATTTCCATTACAGAATCATGCCTGTTTTTAATGCAGTGCCACCTGAGGGCCCGATTATCACGGGCACGAAATATTGATTTTCACCCTTGTTCCTTGTGTACAGACATTTCTCCAGATTCTTGGAATCTTTTGATGATGATATGGACTGTAGATGATGATAGTCTTTGCAATTTTATGTTGAGGAGCATTATTCTGAAATTGAACTACAAATTGTAAACGCAGTCCTCCTCCATTTCCTTTATTTAAATTGGTTGTACTTATTAACATAATTATTAACTTCATATATGCCTATTCTATCCTCCCTCAGGAAACGCAGCAGTGGAGAACTGAGCGACTCGCTCTCCCCTGACCCTAACAGCCTTCTGGGTAAGAGGATCCAGCACAGCTGGAGGGAGAAGGGTGCGCTCACTAAGTGGAAAGGCACCGTGCTGGACCGGCTCAGTGTCAACCCGTCGCTCTTCATGGTCAAATACGATGGCTTTGACTGTGTCTACGGCATCGAGCTGTTCAAAGATGAGCGCGTGTCCAACCTGCAGGTGCTTACTGAGAAGATTGGTGAGTAGAACTCTGGCTAAACAGGAAGCCCTATAGTTTGAACAGGAAGTCAGCTGTGCACATCTTGACTTGAAGCTGTTGGAGTTTTTTTTCTTCTTCCCTCATAAAGTAAACTTGTCTTTTATCTACAGCATGTGGTGTAATTGACTGTTGTAGTACTTTGCACTTTAGAGCAAATATCAAGGAGATCCTCCTAGACAAATAGTATGATGATTGTGTTCATAAGGTGCTGTTTATTGCACCAGAAAAGTTATTTAGAAACTGGTACAACAAGTAGGAAGTGGGTGATATGACAAATATTTCACAATACTATAACCATACATGATATGTTTCACATTATAAAGGTTTGCCAAAAATACTGCTTTGGAAAAAGTCCTGATTATGCTTTTATTACATTTCTACCAAAAAAATCATTTAATAATAAAAAGGTGGGAAATATGTAATGGTTGGTAAAAAAAAGTTATCATAACGGAGATGTCTCAGAAAATTGTATTGTGATCTGAATATCACAATGTTTTGTATATCTTTACTATATTGGCGTCTTCCCAGGCGCTATAGAGGAAAGTGAAATACAATAAAGAGATGCAAAAGTTTACGATTTAGCTGTAGCTTTTAAGATTTTTGCCCTGCTTTTTCAGTCTGTTCACTGTAGGGGTAAGGACACGAGACATGAAGTATGAAAATTAGCTTCTGGTAGCATTTACATTCACTTTGCAACCAGCTTTATGTACATGATGACAGGGGGTCTTGTGATCCAGTAGAAAGGGACTTTGTGGTCTCCTTGGTTCATAAAACAATGGAGGAGCTGTTTATTACTAAGTAATACCAGACTGAAATTGCCTACCTGTGTTCTTGCTTTTGCTAGGCACACATCTGGGGAAAAAAGGCCTACTTGCGTATGTACCAACGTAATCTAGGTTTTTTTATGGTAACGTTTTTTTTTCACTGCCTGCAAGGACAGTCTTGCTAGCAATTGCCACAAGTCTGCACCATATCAATGTTTTGTTTTTTTTTGTTACCACGTCCTGTTTAATGTGGAAGGAACAAGGTCTACATGTGCAAGATGAATGAGTCCTATGTAGGTGAGGGTAAACTCTGGTGCAGTGTTGTGCTTCGATCGGCCTTGTTGTTTTGAATGGTTCATATCTTAACCCCTCTTAGTGAATTGTGATCATATTCGTGTTGTTGTCAGTTAGCAAATAGCATTAGATACTTAGCAACTGTCTGTAAAATACACAACGTGTAGACAGTAGACAGACAGTAGACAGAGGAACCTAGCCTTGGGTTTTCTTTATATCTTCAAATAACCTTTAATAATTTGTCATTCATTAATGGGAGGTGGCATTGGACTGCCTCTAGCTAATGTTGTGTTTTTGAAAGCTATGCTAGCTAGGGCTTTTACATTATGAGACCGAAGCCTTAAGTTAATTTTTAGGTGTGGCTCAATGAAGGCTAGGATCTAATGCTGTGACAGTAGACACTCATACTGTTGGCTCAGTAACAAGAGATAAGTGTGTGTGTGTATGTGTATATATATATATATATATATATATATATATAATATATATACTGAGTTTCTCAAATATATATATATGTACGTACATACATACATACGTGTACATACATACGTATGTATGTACACATATGTATGTATGTATGTACATATATATATTTGAGAAACTCAGTTCAAATGTTGCTGATGTAGCCAGAATTGCAGTCATCTGTCGCTTTGTTGCTTTCTGGTGTGAATGCAATGTTAGTAGGGCTAGGCGATATGACAGAGATATCATATCATATGATAATTGAGGACATTTCTACGTTACACAATTCGTATCACGATATGTACAGTGCTGTGAGAAATCCTAATTTCTTCGTTTTTTTTTTTGTATATTTCATACTAAATAGTTTCAGTAATGAAAACAAAATCCAAGATAAAACAAAGGCAACCTGAGTAAACACAAAATACATTTTTTAAATGATAATGTTATTTTCTGAAGCAAAAAAGTTATCCAGTACCAACTGGGCTTGTGTGAAAATGTATTTGCCCCATAGTTACTAATTCCCCAAATCTATAAAACTGCATTCATTATGGGGTTCAGCTGGAGTAGACACAACCAGGCCTGATTACTGCAAACCCTGTTCAAGCAACAAGCTTACAGTTCAAGCTTACAGTGCTGTGGAAAAGTATTTGCCCCATCCTGATTTCTTCTGTTTTTGTGTATCTCATACCAAAGTATTTTAGATCTTCAAATGTAATACAACATAAAACAAAGGTGACCTGAATAAACGCACTGTGCAGTTTTTATGTTGTATTATTATTTTTTAATTGGAGCAAAAAAAAAAAAAAACCTTAGCAGCAATAACTCCAACCAATCGCTTCCGATAACTAGAGATTAGTCTTTCATTTACTTCTAGGACTAGGACCTATTCTTATGCTATTCATTCAGTACGTTTACATGGACAACAGTAATCCAATATTAACCCTATTAAAACGATACTCTGATTTGAAACTAGCATGTAAACAGCGATTATTAATGATCTTAATCTGAGTAAAGTCATACTCGAAGTAAACACAAATAGAATGAAGACGTATGGAGTACACACACGGCAGTGCTCAACCATTTGATAACAAGGGGGCCTTGGTCATATGTTAATGCCATTTGGGGGGCCTTGCTGTGGAAACATTTGGGAAACCCTGATATAGAGAAAACAATATTACATGTGTTGCAGGGATACACACTGTTTAGTGTAATCATATTATGAATAGGAGAGGATTTTAAGATCACAACATGAGTAGTGCACGTTTCTTGAGACGTACAAGTGAGAAGTGTTCTTGAGAAGTTCACGTTTTTAGTGTATCCATGTAAGATTAACCACAGCAGCCTGCATAGCCTCAAGCCGAAGGATCAGAACAGGATTAGAGCATCAGGATGAATCAGACCAGTCCAGATCTTGAAGAGAGTCACAACAGTGGAGAAATGAGTTAGATTTTTGGCAGCAGGAGAACATGTGCAGCTCGGCAGACTGAGAGAACAGATTATTAGGTGTGATAAGAGCAGACATGACTATAACGGACCATAGGTTTGCCAAAGGTTTTGTGGGGGAGAGATTTCAGTGCTTTGCAGGTATTTAGTGCCATTTTTATAAGTAATGTGGACTTTTTACTGCAAGCCAGTGCTGTTTATGTAAAACAAATACAGTATGGTTAAATTCACATCAGGTTTGGTTACTTGTAAGTTGCAATGCAGACTCCCAGTTTAAGAAATAACCAAATGTGCCCTGCTGTGTAAACAAAGTCAAGATACTTTCGGTTAGTGAATTAATGTCAAGAATTATTCTACCTTTTATAGTGAACAACAAGATTAAGGTACCTCATGACCCAGAGGAGCTGGTGGGGAAAGCGGTGGAGCATCTGTTTGAGAAAGAGGATGGAGAAAAGAATGAGTGGAGAGGGATGGTGCTGTCTCGCGCCCCCATCATGACTAACTGGTATTACATCACTTACGAGAAGGACCCAGTGCTGTACATGTACCAGCTTTGGGACGACTACAAGGAAGGCGACCTCCGCATTTTACCTGAAGCAGGTGAGGGATTTGTGTTGATCTGTGAAAACATATTCCGCTGATTTTTGTTGGCGAATCACAATTGGTTTTGTCTGTTTGAATAATTATTTTAAAGTTCACTGCCAGTATATGCCGTTCAATCTTGGGAGCCCTATAATGGTCCATTTTCAGTGACCCAAGATTAGCAGTGCTGTCTGGCATTGTCTCTCTCCCCTGTCAATCACAGCAACACTAGCCAATCGTGGGTGCTTGTCAGCTCATGTATGCTGAAGAGGGCAGATTGCAACAGTTATGATGTCGTTATTGAATGGGCATGAAGATAAGGCAGGAGTAGGGATCGTCAATTAAAGCGTTCTCCAAGCATACTTGATTGTCTTACCATGTTTTGCCACTGGCAGACCAAACACAATGTAGAAATTGCCTATATGTATTAGGGGTGCAACAACCAATCGATAATTAAAATAATCGACAACAGATTTGATTATGGATTAGTCCAGTCTGTGACATCACCGTGGATAACCCCGGTGCCAGTGATGTCTTCACAATAATGAAAAACGCATTTCTATGAATGAAACACATCTGAGGAACAGCAGAGGTCACAGAGTGAGCTGGTGCGGGATAAGTGCACGATCTGGATTATTCAAAACACGGGAATGTTTTATATTAAGCGCTTCAAACAAACTCATAAGTGTATTAACTTGTAAGTGGCTTCTCGTGTCAGACGCTATGACAGACACTTGTGCTGTGTAATGTGTTCCAAACATGTTTTCTTCAGCACAGAAATGACATTTTTACCTTTATGTCCTTACCTGTAAAAGTTAGAAATTCACACCAGTATTTCAATTTTACATAAAAACTCGTCTTGACAGCAAGCGAGTCTCTATTAAACATTACTAAACGAGCTCAAGTCCGCGCATGCGCGTCAAACAAACAGCTCACGATAGAAAGGAAGCACAATAACTCTGACTAAAAAAATATTCATTTTGATCAAGTACCGTATTTTCCGCACTATAAGGCGCACCTAAAAGCCTGAAATTTTCTCAAAAATTGGCTGTGCGCCTAATAAACCGGTGCGCCTTATGTGTGGACTGAGTTCCAAAATCTAAAAATGTTGTGCGACTTTGGTTGGCGTAACAACCGTATGCGCCTTATAACACGGTGCGCCTTATGTATTGGTCAAGTACAGAAATAGACTCCGTAATTGAGACTGCGCCTTATAGTGTGGAAAATACGGTATGTTGTTTCATGTTATATTTAGAAACTAATGTAATTGTGTTTTTTATGAGAGCAGAAACTGTAATGGGGTTATAACATGTAGTTATATATAAATGTAAGAAGTGTCGTACATTTATAGAATAAAGTAACGTTACTGTGTTCAGATGATATGATTCAACTACTTACCAGTTAACATTTAGTTTGTGCTTGTGTTTTTTCTTTTGAAGCATTTTTAATATAGTGATTTAACTTGTGCTTTAAAGCTTGTGGACAATCAGTTGTTTTTTTGGGGGGTTTCAAAATATAATAAAAAAATACATTTTGCACAATGTATAGCATAGCACAGATAGATACATTTAATACCCTTTTCATAGCCTTCAATTTGCAAAATGTTTGAAGGAAAACACTGGACAGAATCAGAAGTAACATGTTTTAAAAACAACAAAAAAAGAAATTGGCTTTTTAATCCAAACTGATTAATCAAATAAATATCCGACAGATTAACCGATTTATCAAAATAATCATTCATTGTAGCCCTAATATGTATGTATTAGCACTCAACTTTTGGGAGATGTAGAAAGTGTTTTGGAATTTATTTTTAATAAGTTCTCAGTGTTGTGTGTGTTTTT
>JAFFST010046641.1:22619-35119 GCA_022414735.1 Noturus placidus | reverse complement strand
TTACCCAGTCTGCTTATTCATTCTCTTCCTCCTCCATGATAAATGTACAGCTATTAGCAACACATATAATCAACACAATCATTTAGTTACTGCATGTAGTTCAGAGACAGAAACATTAAGAATTAGATCACTCACAATCTTCTCTGCAAAATGGTTTTAAAATGTGTAATCTTATATGTACTTAAATGTATTTTTTTTTGTAAATAATGCATATATGCTTGTAATCATTGTTTATTTGTTGCATTTTTCTTTTTCTCTTTCTTTTTTTTGCTCATAGCAATTGCACTTTATTTTAGCTTTAGCCTGCCTCAGTGAAAGAGGGATTATTCAGGCAGAATCATTTTATCTTTAAAGAGCAACTCCAGCAGGCTTTTAATTCAAACACCTTAATCACTGGGGAGGAAGGGTTGACCATTGAAACACACATCGTTCTATTCACTTCTTGATGGGTATAAGACAGCCTGCATTGTGTCGCCTTGCTCTCATCTTTCTGTCAGACATTAAAAGCATACCAAACTTTCATAAATGTTCGTTTTAATGTTGAACATTAAGCTACACACTAAGCTCATTTTGCCAGGCTAATACACTTTATTTGATCATATACAGTGGTAATATATGTTCACAATAATCTGAATTACGAAATCAGATATGAAATAATCTTATTACCTATAGTGAGAACACAGAAAGGAAGCTGAATGCTTTAATGAATGAAACAAGTTGCAGGTAGCATGAATTGAAACACATGATCTGGTCAATAAATATTTATATTACAGCTCCTTTACTGGAAGAAATTACATGAAGGACTTTGGTTGATGTATATGTTTGAAGAAGTTCCACTTGAGACTAGTTGAAGCATCCTACTTATGGAATGATTTAGTGCTTGGACACCTAAAAGACAGCATTAAGGAGTTTGGACACCATGACTGACAAAAACATTTAAGACGAATTAATCAGTTGCCTTGTAGGCCCGCCCAAATAGTCAAAAAAAAAAAAAAGATTATGGTTTAGTTATTTAAATGAAATTTGTTGGAGTTGCTCTTTAAACTGAGTAAAACCACAGTGAAGGGGTAACGGATATGCTGATGGCAATCACCAAAGGAAAATTTGATACTTGTTTTGAGCTACACTTCACAATGTAGCGGTCATAGTGTCATTATAAAGTAAGTAAAGATTAAATTGTTAAATGTAACACACCTTAAATTTGATTTTAACAATAATTAAAAAGAAACAAAATAAAAAACCTTGCTATCTAATATATCTTTTTGAAACGTATTTTTTAAATTAAAAAAAAAATTTAGAATTGCACTTATAAGCACAGAACGCCTTTATGTAAGTTTGGTTGCTTTTGCATAAATTCATCTCTCTCTTAGGACTAGAGATTAAAACTTATATTCAGATTTCTCCCCTTGTAACTGTTTATGCTCCTGATGAAAATGTATATGTGCAATTGCAGACCAAATGACTATTTAGTCCATACAAAAGTTTGTGCTTTTTTTTTTTTTTTTTTTTTTAATAATAATAAAAAAATTGTGATTTTGCTGCGGCTTTAAAAAATTTTTGTGCTTTTTATTTTTGGATAAAAAAAAATAATGGTGTGATCAATTGTGCTTTGAGGAAGGGATTGAAAGGATCACAGGGGTGAAGTTCTGGTGGACATCTTACTTGAGATTAATGGTCAGAACCTCTTAATTAACATGTGAGAGTGTATCAGGCATGTTTTAATTTTTTTATTTTTTTATCAAACCCGTGATATTGGATAGCTATGTTTCATCAAGCATGCATTTTAAAAGGTGGCCAGATCTGTTTATCAGAAAAGAAAAATCCTGTCGTATAAAATATGACGCTGGTGTACAACTTATTTGCTGTATTATGTCACTGAGACGAAGTTTGACCCAGCTGTACAGTTTTATCTTCTTGTCAATGTAAATAAAGCATCTCAGATGTTTCCTTATGCTTTATAGTATTCACAATTACATTTGGGTGGAAATATCTGTGTGTTCACATGTACTCATTTTAAAACGCTTGTACTATACTTTATTTCTGATCCATATCAGTTTTGCTTGAACAGAAGGGGAAATACATCTCGATGTCAATCCTTAAAATATTTTATTTAAGCAGATTAACAACGTATACTCTGTGCATTTTCAGTTTCTTTTCATTCTCGCTAATTGTGAATAAGTAAATCTCTTCTGTAAATGTGATTTATCGTACGCTCTGCAAGCTTCCAGTAATCCCCACCACCCCAGTTCCTTCTTTGATATGTGCTCCTGTTAGTTTTCTGCTTTTCGCCAAAGTTATCTTTTTTTTTCTTAGGCAACGTTCAGAAGTGTCAAAGCTGTTCCTGTTGTCTGTGTAATGATGCTATAATAAAATAAATAAATAAAAGAGATATTTTTTTGCACTGATGCCAGTGTGTCGTCATTTGTCAAATGTTAAGAGGGGAGCTTGTGCCAAGATGGCGTGTTCAGGTCAAGTGAAGTTTGTGAATTTGATTTGCAAATGTATGTAAATGAGTGAGTGTCTGGAAAGTGATTGAGCTCAGAAGAGGGTGTCTATTATTTAAAAGGGATGGTTCATCCCAAAAAGAAAATTCTGTCATCAATTACTCACCCTGATGTCGTTCCAAATGTATATGGTTTTGTTCATCTTCATAATACAGATGAAGACATTTTAAGGAAACCTGGGAGATTTCTGTGCCGCCGTTTTACAGTCCAGTAACCAAAAAAGTCAAGCTCCAAAAACTTCATAAAGCTATCGTAACTGTAACCCACATGATTCCAGTGGTTTAATCCCAGTTTTATGAAGTGATACAAGATCTCTGACGCGTTCATGAGGGAACCATAATGCATGCGTGTTGTGTGGACGCCAGAGCGGACAACAAAACCACAAGTCGTCCTCTATGTCGAAATCTGCAAACATTGTTACAAAGCTTGTTCTATGCGACAGTACAGTACTTCTAGGTCTCGTATCGTGGGAGCAGACGACTGGAGTCACGTGGGTTGCCTTTATGAACTAAAATATTCGATCCCTTTAGTTTTTTTTTTTTTTTTTTTTTTTTTTTGCACCGTTCTGGGTAAACTAAACTCAAGACTGTTGTGCGTTCAAAGCCCAGGAGATCGGCAGTTGATTCTGAAATACTCCAAGCAGCCCATCTGGCACCAGCAACCATGCCAAGGTTAAAGTCACTTGGATCACATTCCCCCAGCGACCCCCACCCACCAGTTCTGATGTGTGTTGGGAACATTACCTGAAGCTCGTGACCTGTATCTGCATGATTTCCTGAATTGCATTGCTACCATGTGATACTTGCATGCATAATCAGCTGTACAGGTGTTTCCTAAGCACAGGATTGAACTGGGGACTTTTGAGCTGTGAGAAGGCAGCACTTCCCAATCTGCCCCCTCGCTGCACAAATGTGTCATTTATTAATACATTTTTTAAAATATTAGTGTAGTGCTTTTGTATATGAGGAATAAAAGGCTTTGGGAATAAAATACAATATGAAAACAAGCCTCATGTTCATATCACAACTCCCAGTTGTTGATTATTTTTCTATAAGAACATACCCCATCATGTTTTATTCCGTGCATCTCATCTTTTGTTCTTGTATAAGTGTGATGTATGGAGGCAAGTGTACTAAGGAGACTACATTTAGATGTGTTGCGGCACCGTGTTGTAAGTCAGGTGAGCACACACAACAAGTTTATTCAATCATATGTCTTATTCATGCACTGTATTTAATCACTATTTTGCTAAATCTAGCTCAAGGCTTCACTCAAGGCATTAACCTTGCTTTTTTTTTCTTCCTTGCACATGTTGGATAATGATGTGTATAAACCACATATAGTTAAAACAGTTTATTCTGATAAATATAGAAATGTCTAATCTTCTCTTCACATGGACTCTTCGCAGGTCTGTTCTGCTTCCCTTTTACATAATCAAACCCATCAGCTGAGAGTCAGTGGTGTAAATGTGTTCAACCTACAGAAGCAGCTACTAAATAAGGTATCGAGCTAAAAACAACATGCATGTCACGTCAGTGTTTTTTGCTCCTGACTCACCCTAATTACTGAACCTTTGTAGCATCTGAGATAAGTTGTCATTAGTATTCGGAGCATGCCTTGAACTTGTGTGATCTGTTTGTTGATCTGCCATGTAGACAAGACTTTAAATCGAGGACATTAGAAAGGAGTAATTGTCTGTGGTAACAGGGCTGAAATCAGAGACGAAATATATACAGGAAGGTTTGGAGTAACAAGGTGAACAAAAATGGGAAGGATTTGGGTACTTTTATGTTTTAGCTATTTTCTTAAACACATAGAATGCGGTATTTAAGAAAGAAAACGTCACAGGTAGTTACTGTATTTGAGTAGGATAATAGAAACACCCGGACATGTGACATTCCTGGAGAGTATGAGCCAGTATTAGAAAAGCAGGATGTTAGTATGGGGTTTACAGTGCTGTGAAAAAGTATTTGCCCCCATTCTGATTTCTTTTGTGTGTGTGTGTATCTCATACTAAATAGTTTTAGATCTTCAAACGAAATACAACATAAAACAAAAGCAACCTGAGTAAACACACAATAAAGTATTTATTTATTTATTTATTTATTTATTTATTTACTTATTTTCCCACCGTGACCCTGTGCATGTGGAGTCTGCATGTTCTCCTTGTGCTGCAGGGGTTTCCAGCGGGTACTCCGGTTTCCTCCCCCAGTCCAAGGACATGCATGGTAGGCTGATTAGCATGTCCAACGTGTCCGTAGTGTATGAATGGGTGTGTGAATGTGTGTGTGATTGTGCCCTGCGATGGATTGGCACCTTCTCCAGAGTGTACCCCGACTTGTGCTCGATGTTCCCTGGGATAGGCTCCAGGTTTCCCTGAGTAAGCTGTATAGAAGATGGATGGATGGATAGATTTATTTATTTATTTATTGTTTTTAGGTTTTTAAAAAAAGTTATCCAAACACCTATCACCAATGTGAAAAACTAATTGCTCCCTTAAACTTGAAATCGGTTTGTGCCACCTTTTAGTAGCAATAATTGCAACCAAATATTTCCGATAACTGGAGATCAATCTTTCACTTACTTCTAGGATTAGGACTTGCTCCTACGCTTTGGATCATTGTCTTGCTGTATAATCCAGTTGTACTTGAGTTTCATCTTGCTGTATAATCCAGTTGCACTTGAGTTTTATCTTGCTGTATAATCCAGTTGCGCTTGAGTTTCATCTTGCTGTATAATGCAGTTGCGCTTGAGTTTCATCTTACGGACTGAAGACCGGACATTCTCCTTTAGGTAGAAAGCAGAATTCATGTTTCCCTCAATTATTGTAAGTTGCCAAGACCCTGAAGCAGCAAAGCATCCCACACCTTTACACTTTGACCACCATGCTTGACTGTAGATATGATGTTCTTTTTGTGGAATTATGTGTTTGGTTTACGCCAAATGTTACGTTTACTTCCAAACAGTTCCACTTTCGACTCATCAGTCCCTAGAACATTCTTCCAAAAGGTTTGAGGATCATCAAGGTGTGTTTTGGCAAAATTCAGAAGAGCCTTAATGTTCTTCTGTGTTAGCAGTGGTTTTCACCTCGCCACTCTTCCATGGATACCATTTCTGCCCAGTGTCTTTCTAATAGTGGAGTCATAAACAGTGACCTTTATTGATGCAAGAGAGAACTGTAGGTCCTTTGATGTTGTCCTTAGCTCTTTTGTGACTTGCTCAATGTGTAGTTGCTGTGCTCTTGGAGACATTTGGAAGGTCGGCCACTTCTAGGAAGATTCACCACTGTGCTGAGTTTTTCCATTTGGAGATTGTGGCTCTCACTGTGGTTCAATGGCATCCCAGAGCCTTTGAAATATCTTTGTAACCCTTCTCAGACTGATGTATTTCAGTCACCTTCTTCCTCATCATTTCTGGAATTTCTCTAAATTTTGTCATAGTGTGTTACTTTGTAAGACATTTTAACCAACTTTATGCTGTTGAAAAAGTTCTATTTAAGTGTTATTTTGCTTGAACAGGGTTTGCAGTAATCAGGCCTGGTTGTGACTAGTCCAGCTGAAACCCATTATGGGTTAATTTGGAGAATTAATAACTATGGGTGCAAATACATTTTCACACAGGCCCCGTTGGTATTGGAGAACTTTTTTGCTTAAATAAATAACCTTCTCATTTAAAAACTGTGTTGTGTGTTTACTCAGGTTGCCTTTGTTTTATTTCTTAAACAATTGAGTATGAAATATACACAAGAATAGAAGAAATCAGGATGGGGCCAAATACTTTTTCTTTTTTTTATTGACCCTTTTTTTTTTTTCTTTTTTTTACAATTTCAAATGTTTTATTTACAAACAAACAAAAAGACAACAACAGCAAACCAAACACACAACCTCAAAACTAAAAACACAACAGCAATCCAAACACACAACCTCAAAACTAAAAACACAACAGCAAACCAAACACACAACCTCAAAACTAAAAACACAACAGGAAACCAAACACATAACCTCAAAACTAAAAACACAACAGCAATCCAAACCCACAACCTCAAAACTAAAAACACAACAGCAATCCAAACACACAACCTCAACACTAAAAACACAACAGCAATCCAAACACACAACCTCAAAACTAAAAACACAACAGCAAACCAAACACACAACCTCAAAACTAAAAACACAACAGCAATCCAAACACACAACCTCAACACTAAAAACACAACAGCAAAACCACAGTATAAGCATGACAACAAAAATGTGAACGCACAACCAAACACAACATAAAATAAAAAATAAAACAGCAAAGCAATAACACAACCGCAAAACTAAAAACACGATAAAAACATGATAACAAATATGTAAACACAACAGCAAAATCAGAAACATTTTATTATTGACCGGTCCTTATTCACCGCCACATGCTTGTAGCTGATTGGCTACAGTGCACATCAGTCTGAGAGACCTGGAAAACAGAGCTCTGCAGGATGTTAAGACATAACATGAGCCTGAATGAATCTACTGATGCTTTTATTCACTCTTATTTTTATTCAGTGCATTTGTATGATTTTATTGTAGACATGCTCTCAACTTTGCACAGAATTAATATGAGTACACAAGCACTGAAAACCCGCCTGAAGGAAGCCAGATTATTCAGAAGAAAGAATTGCTCCTCACTTTAATAACACAAGTAAATTTGCTTTAAATTGTTTTGGCTAGGGTAACTAAATAACAAGCTGAAACAAGCTATTCTTTTTTCTTTGTGATCGTCACATGTTATGTCTAATGAGCAACAAGCAGGTGACGTTCAATGTAGAGTTAGAATAACTTTCTAAGTTATTTATTAGATTTTTTTTTTTTTTTTACATTTATGCGCCACCAACCTGTATTATCTGCAGTCATAATTCATAACCTAAGGTTATGAGATGAGGGCTGTTGTCTAGGATGGGTATGTTTAGACTATAATTGTAATAATCTCTTCACACTTTTATGTCTTTTCCAGAACATCACAACATTTGATCTCGGTACATTTTCCATTCGTCATCCATCCAACCATCAGAGAGCCAGGTGTGAAAAATGGTGGTAATAGAAGATGCAGAGCTTCAAATCAACCCAGAGTAAGGTGCTTGTTGTGATTATGCTGCAACTGGTTGCCATGACAACATCTCCCTGGTGATGAACGGTTCTTTTCTGAGTACAGATTTGATCAGCGTGGCTACATAGGCTACACCGTTTAACCATTCATCTCAAACATTATCATCAACCCACAATGATTAGATTCTGGAGCTTGTGTACAGTATGCGTAAGCAAAGTGTAATACGTCAGATACGGAGAGGTTTTGGAATAAAAAATAAATAAATAAATAAAATGCAAGTAAAACTGCAGTTTTGTATGCTATATATATATATATATATATATAAACTCATGCAGATACAGGTCAAGAGCTTCAGTTAATGTTCACATCAAACATCAGAATGTGGAAAGAAATGTCATCTTATGATTTTGGACCATAGCCAGACAGGTTGGAGATCACAGGATGGCTATAATATCCACTCTTTACGACCGTGGTGAGCAGAAATGCATCTCAAAAGGCACGAGATATCAAACCTTGGGGTGGATGGGCTACAACAGAAGAAGACTACATGAGGTTTCACTTCTATCAGCCATAAACAAGAGTACAGGTGAACAGGTGTTCCTAATAAAGTAATCATCCGGCACAAGGCGGGGTACACCCTGGACAGGGTGCCAGTCCATCGCAGGGCACAATCACATACACACTCACATACATTACGTTACTGGTTCCCAGCCCTAGTTTTGGAGTATTTCTATTTAGGAAGAATGTATTTATTAGTTAATTAGCTTGATCAGGTGTGAGAGCAGGGAAAACAACAAAATCGGCAGGAATAGTGGGGATGTGCCTCAGATTCCTGTTCTTGGCTAACAGTATTTGAACTCGATGCAGTCTTCTGTGGTAGCCCATCCACCTCAAGGTTCGACATGTTATGTGTTCTGAGATGCTTTCCAACTCAGTTATAAAGTCTGACTATTTGTGTCACTGTAGCCTTCCTATCAGTTTGAACCAGTCTGGCCGTTCTCCTCTAACTTCTCTTATCAACAAGGCGTTTCTACTAGTAGAACTGCCGCTCACTGGATGTTTTTTATCCTTGGCACCATTCTGTGTAAACTCTAGAAACTGTTGTGTGTGGAAAATCCCAGGAGATCAGAAGTTTTTTAAATACTCAAACCAGCCCATCTGGCACCAACAACCATGCTATGGTCAAAGTCACTGAAATCATATGTTTTCCTCATTCTGATGTTTGATGTGAATATTAACTGAAGCTTTTGACCTGTATCTGTATGATATTATGCATTGCGCTGCTGCAGCATGGTCGGCTAATTGAATAATTGCATGGATGTGAGGACAGTGAGTGTATTTGTGTGCTATATGTCATCATGAATAATTCTTTCAGGCAACGTGAACAAGTTTATTTATTTATTAATTTTTTTGTACACTTACTAGTTTAAAAAAATATGTGAGAAATGTCATTTGTAATGCTTTATCTGGGTGGAATGTGTGATCAGTGGATGCATTAATCACTATAACCATATGATGGCAGCATTGGGCAGCACATATTCGGACGAGATTTGAGTTGGGAATGCTTCTAGTTGTACGAGTGAGAACAAACCTGTTTGATTTCTCTGCTGTAAAACACTTTTTTAGTATTTTAGTACAGACATCTGCAGGCTTTCTCATGACTTGAAATGCTTGGTTAAGCTTTAATGCAGGAGTGATTTTGGGTTTAATTGAAAGTTTTAATGAGATTATTCTTATTTTAGTATGGGAAGCAGTATGCAGAACAGGTGTTATTTAAATAAGTGTTGACTAAAAAAGTTGTCTCGATCTCCAGGTGGCTTTATTCTCTTGCGAAACAAAGTATCACCAATCAGTAATTCAGTCAAATCACAGCTGTAAACCATGATTGGTCTCAGCAGTGGGGACTAGCAGTGAAGTCTGTTGAAGTAGAATGGGGTGGTAGGCTGAGAATTTCAAGCCTTGACCCTGCTTGCTGTAAAGGTCAGACAGCTGTAGCTGACACTCACCAATAACTTCAATAACAACTTTAGCAAGCTGACCTTTCTTATTTACTAAACTCAAATTTCCGTACCAGGCCACAACACAAAAAGGACAAGGCAAGGACAATAACCACGATCTGTCATTTCAGTTTGATGCACTATTCTGCCAGTCAGTGGATCACTCGACTTTCCTTCCTTTTCCAGGCTGGAATTTATCTGAATTTTATCTCCAGTTAGAACACAGATGTTCATCCCTGTCCCTGATGAAAGGTAACTCATACATAGTTTCAACAGAGGTGTTGGCATCGGTTATTCAGAGATAATATAGAAAATTCTCGTTATTGTCTTTTATGTTTTTATTGCGATGTAATGCCTCAAATCATGTGCATTTACTTTACTAACTGAATAAAACTGCTGCTCGATTGATTTCAATGTATGATATGATGCAAAAAAATGCTCTCCTAGAGATTTGTACAGCCAGAGACCACAAACACAGTTCACCCACCGATTGTTTCTGCAGTCTTTTTAATATATATATACTGAACCTTTTTAGCATAAAATGTGAGTGCTATATATTACAAAGTAGAAATAAGTCACTGTACTATAAATATTTGTCTCACTACATTTCCAACAGCAAATGTCTACTTTTATGTTGATTCATTTCTTTGGACACCTTTTCCCTCCCTATATCAGCAAGTGTTTTATTCCTTATACCACAGCAATTTGATAAACAATTAAAGTTTTTGCTTATTAATGAATCTTAATACAGTGTGTCGTTACCTGGATGATCAACGACTGTGTTTATGTTTTGTGATAGTTGATCATGAGTCCATTGTTTGTCCTGAAAATTTAAATTGCCCATTGTTCTTCAGAAAAATCCTCCAGGTCCTGCATATTCTTTTTTTTCCCAGCATCTTCTGCATATTTGAGCCCTTTCCAACAGCGGCTATATGATGTCGAGATCTTTTCACACTGAGGACAATTGAAGCACTCGTACACAACTATTACAAAAGGTGAAAACATTCACTGATGCTCAAGAAGGCAACACGATACATTAAGAGCCAGGGGATGTAAACTTTTAAACAGGATGATCAGCGTAAATTGTTATAACGCTGTTGTTATTAGACTTGTATTTTCTCATTAGGATAAAAGTGTCTGCTAAATGAATAAATGTAAATGTTTTTATTTTGTTAAAAATATATATATTTTTTATTTAGTTCTACCTTTCAGAAGATATATATATATATATATATATATAGTCACGTATGAAGAGACACCATTTCCCATCAGCCACTGCAGCTCACTAGAGGTCACATGTTTTCCTGCACCTGTTTCACATTTGGTTAATGAGCACTGGTGTATATATATATATATATATATATATATATATATATATATATATATATATATAGTCATTGTCTGCACTGTTTCCTTGTCTTTCGTTGTTTAGACTTATGTCTTGGTGTCACAGTGTTTTGTTTCTTGTATCTTGTATCTTGTATCCAGGTTCTTGTTTCATGTCAGAGTTTTCGTGTATTAGTTTTAGGTCTTTCTTTTGTTATTCGTTTAAACAAATGTTCTAAGAAAGTCTACATTTGCTTTCGCCACAATTCTGTATCGTGACATAACGAAAGACCTATAAAGCAGCAGATTGCCAAGATTGATGACTGGTTTGCGAGGTATCAGGAGTGGTATAAGGAGCGAATGGAGAACGGAAGAAAGCTGGCTGAACTTCTTGAAAATGACAGCCTGCTAAGGCACCGAGGGCTGCCGCGGCTGCACGGACCATGCGCCAAGTCTCCTGTCGGCCTCCAGGATGAGCCGTTCGTGTGGGGGCGGGCCTACTTACAACCCCAAAGTGTTGTTCAGCCCTCCCGTTCAGCTGAGGATGCCGCTCAGCCTTCCTGCTCGACGGAGATCTTCGCTCAGCCTTCCTGCTCGGCTGAGGAAATCGTCACCACGTCCCCGCTGCCGGAGAGCCCCCCACGCTGCCCAGCCTGGAGGTGAAGGCTGGCCTAGAATTTTTTTTTGGCAGATGCAACGGCGACAGGGGAGCTCCAACCAGAGGTTAACATGGCAACCTCTGGCCCCCTGCCTCTAGTCAGCATGGCAGCAGAAGAGCTCTTGCCTGAGGCCCATGAGGAGGTCTCAGCCGTGGAGCTCCAGCCAGGGGTAGACATGGCAACCTCTGGCTTTCCAGCTCCAGGCAGCACAGCAGCCGTAGAGCCCCAGCATGAGACTAAGGGGGCGGTCTCAGCGTCCGAGGAGGCCGCCCCGCTGTCCTGCCTGGCCGAGGAGGCCGCCCTGCTGCCATGCGTTCCCGAGCCGTCAGGGGCGGTGTTCAATGCTCCAGACTCGCCAGGAACGGCACCCGGCGTTCCAGATACACCAGGGGCGAAGTCCAATGTTCCAGAGCCGCCGGGGGCGGTGTCCTGCGCCGAAGAGTGCACAGGTTGAAGAGACAATGGATGAAGAGACTCTGGATATATATGTGTGTGTATATGTATGTATATATATGTATGTATATATATATGTATGTATATATATATGTATGTATATATATGTATGTATATATATGTATGTATATATATATGTATGTATATATGTGTATATATATATATGTATATGTGTGTGTATGTATATATGTGTGTATGTATATGTGTACAGTAGTACCTCGACCTACGAGATTAATTCGTTCCATAACCTAGCTCGTTCGTCGATCATCTCGTAAGTCGATCGAATTATTCCCATTTAAAATAAAGGAAAAAAATTTAATTGGTTCCAACCCTTTAAAATTCCCCCAAAACACTGTACTACATATAAAAAGGCATGTTTTCCCATACAAACCTATGTGTAATTAATGCAGTTTAAATACCTGTACTGTACTGTAATCATAAAAGAAGAAAATAGACATTGAACAGGTAATTCTGTC
>JAFFST010046641.1:3717-15195 GCA_022414735.1 Noturus placidus | reverse complement strand
AGTGGTTTTCTCCTTGGAACTCTGCCATGCAGGCCATTTTTGCCCAGTCTTTTCCTGATGGTGGAGGCATGAACGCTGACCTTAACTGAGGCAAGTGAGGCCTGCAGTTCTTTGGACGTTGTTGTGGGGTCTTTTGTGACCTCTTGGATGAGTCGTCGCTGCGCTCTTGGGGTAATTTTGGGCGGCCGGCCACTCCTGGGAAGGTTCACCACTGTTCCATGTCTTCGCCATTTGTGGATAATGGCTCTCACTGTGGTTCGCTGGATTCCCAAAGCTTTGGAAATGGCTTTATAACCCTTTCCAGACTGATAGATCTCAATTACTTTCTTTCTCAATTGTTCCTGAATTTCTTTGGGTCTTGGCATGATGTGTAGCTTTTAAGGATCTTCTGGTGGACCTTACTGTGTCAGGCAGCTCCTATTTAAGTGATGCCTTGATTGTGAACAGGTGTGGCAATAATCAGGCCTGGGTGTGGCTAGAGAAATTGAACTCAGGTGTGGACAACCACAGTTATAATATGTTATAACAAGGGGGGCAATCACTTTTTCACACAGGGCCATGATGGTTTGGATTTTTTTTCACCTTTAATAATAAAAAACCTTCATTTACAAATTGCATTTTGTGTTTACTTGTGTTGTCCTTGACTATTGTTTAAATTGGTTTGATGTTCCGAAACACTTAAGTGTGACAAACATGCAAAGGAACAGGAAATGAGTAAGGGGGCAAACACTTTTTCACACCACTGTAGTTTAGTATGGGAAGTAAGTCTGGACTCACTAACGACTCGTTTCTGCTTTTCAGAATCGGTTCCTTCTATTGGGAGTCAATAACTCCGTTTGTCGTGTGCTTGGATTTTTGAAACTTTGCAGATTGATTATATTCACAAACAGCTCTATAAACATAATACATGAAAGGTAATATATGAAAATTCATAATAGGTGCACTTTAAGAAACAAACAAACAACAACAACCTGTGTTGATCTCTGGTTAGATTATAGTGATGTAGCTGTGGTTGAGGACTGTCACAGTCAGAATTCACAGGGCATGCCAAAAGAGCTGGCATTTCAACCTAGTTTTTTCCCAATGGTTTATTTTTTGATATTTAGTAAAAAACAAAAACAAAACAAACCCCTTCTGGATTAGGTCACACACACTTTAAATTAGGTTTTAAATCCAAATACAGCCACATAATGTCATTGCGTTACATCCCTTTTATATACATATATGTGTGTCTGTGTGTGTTTGTGTGATTGCTGACCATATTGTCAGAAAAAATCTCAGAATTCAGACCATACAATTGGCACATAGCTAGAATGATCCTAGGATAAAAGGGCAAAGCCAATGGCAGTTTAAACTTTACATGGTAAATGCTTCCTCAGCATCTGCGGCTTTCAACTCTAATGAGAGCTGTTTACGGTAAATGGACAGAAGAATATTACGTTTTGTCTGTGGTTTTATCTGCAGCCTAACAGGAAACTGGAAATGTGTATCGTCCATAATTACTGCACATTGTTAAATCGTAGAATCTTTCAGCATTCTGATGTGTCACTTGGTCCCTAATCACTAGGTCTAACAAATAGAATAATCCAAGGGCAGTGAAAGATGTCGTTTGCATTGTATTGTCTGTTTCAGTCTCATGTTTGGGTTCAACCCAAGATAACGATGCAGTAGCAAAGTCTAAAACATGATATGGCCTTAAATTAAAACATGCCTCAAATGCAATAAGGAATGTGTCAGCGAAATACAACTGAGTCACTGATGAAGGGTTTTTAGCAGCAGCCACACCTCATCCTATATCTACTGCAATTTACTGATCATTCCCCTTAATTCCCTTTATTACTTTATGGTAATGTACGTGTAAAAGTCTATATCTCTAGAAAAAAAAAAAAAATTAGTGTTATCTCAAAAAGCAGATTTTAAAAAATATCTACCTTCTTCTAATTTCTATTCTGGTGTTAGTACAGTAGAAATTGTACATGCAAGATTCAAAACGAGTTAACATTTACAAGAAGGTGACGTCGCAGTAACGTAAGCTGACGTCACAACTGACTGGGTTTTCGTTTTTTTGGCACGGCTAAGAGAATGTTAAAGGTATAGTCAGCAGTTTTGGCAGAAATGAGCTGGTTTGAAAGTCCAAATCATCACAGCTACTTTATATAGCCACCCCCCACCCACACACACACACACATACATACAACACATGCCTAAAAAAAGCTAGTAAGAGAGGCTGGTAAGAGAGGTGGCGCTTGCTGTATTGACAGGGAAGTTTAAATTTGGTTGGATGTTAGATGTGGTCCACATTATTAATGTTTCTCATGTTTACAGAGTATTGGGGAGCCTGGGAGTTTTTCTTGATAGCCGATCGAATGTCGGGTTGCCAAATATTCCAATTTAAAAATCAACTATACCGACCCCATGTTTAAGTCCACCTGCTGTAATGTTTCTTTGAGAATTTGATCAGAGCTGTTGTGTACTGCTGTATAGCTGATATTTTATAGCATAAACATGTTCCGTGCAAATGTTCAGAGGCAGAAAGCGATGTAATAAAAAGTAATGTAATTTCATGCACTGCCTTTACAAGTTTAAATAAGGCCCGGTCCAGTCTTTGTAAAATGTATCCAGTTTGGTTTTACATCCACAATGAAACAGAATTTTTGAATCTGTTCTCCAAATCTGAAAAGAAATGTTTTAGCGTTTTAGATCAGGAAAACATAGCCTTTAAAAACACTGACATGTGTTTGTCATGTGATCGCTACAATTCCAAGATGTCTGAACCCACTGTGATGCAATTTCATGTAGTTCCAGTCATTGTTTCAATTGCATGCTTGTCTGCTTTGTTTAGTATACAAGCGATACGGTGATGTACAAGAAAGCTTGTCTTATGTTCTTGGTGTCAAAACATGTGAAAATGGCAAACAAAATGGCAGTAGAGATGTGCGAACACCCAGTATACTGTAACTGCGTTCACACAGCGTCATAATTATGGTAATTACGAAATTCCGACTTCACGTCTTCGTAGAACTCGTAATCACAAGATGTGAACTAGGAATTTTCTAAGAGCTCCATCTTGTATCACCTGATTGCTACGACGTCATGCCAAAAACACTCTAAATGGTGGCAGCTTCAGCAGTAAAATGTACTTAAGTGGTTAAGTTGTAATATTTCTGTATAATAATTTGTATGATTGATTATTATTAATGATAATGAGTCTTTATTTGTCACATATACATTACATTTTCTTCGCATATCCCGGCATGTTTGGAAGTTGGGGTCAGAGCTCAGGGACAGCCAAGATACAGTGCCCCTGGAGCAGAGAGGGTTAAGGGCAGTGCTCAAGGGCCCAACAGTGGCAGCTTGGCAGTGCTGGGGCTTGAAACCTCGACCTTCTGATCAGTAACCCCCTAAGATACCACTGTCTTAATAATGCAAGATTAATCTGAAAATAAAAGAAAGACATACTCTACAATACAATTTAATGTAGCTAGCACAAAGTTCTATTTGTTGTTTAGGTTTGCAAAAACACATTACCAATGCCTGCGTTATTAATAAATTTTTACCTAATGTGCTTTCTGTATTCTTCAATATTTAGCATAAAAAATGTGATTGAAAGTTATAATGATGTATTTTGGAGTTGTCAACAACATCAAGTCATACAGATTCATTTAGGCTTATAGAAACGCATTATTCCCAGTCCGAGGACATGTACAGCGCCGAGTAGAATGTCCAGTTGTCATCTAGTAATTACAGTAATTCCGACATAGCGTGAACGAGGTGTGTTTTCCATCATTTGTGTATTTTTTTGTAGGTGGGAAGCTTTTTCAGGAAAAGGACTACTGTTCTGAAACCGAAAAACTGCATTTTCAAATTTGCCTGCATCAGCGTGCATTAACCTAATTATATATTTGAATAGGGCATGGAGTTATTGGTTTATGTAATAAACTGTTAATTCACATTTTTTTTAAACAAGGCCTGAATATAGAATGGAATAATGACGTGAGTTAGACACTAGGGGTTATTGTTTGGTTTGTTTCTGTTATATGCCTTTTTTATTAAGGTGAAGGATGCCGCATTAGCTTTAGGGAAAATATGACAAAGAGGTGCTCAAATGAAATTTAGATTAGTACTTTTCTGCGCATCTGTTGAATTACTAAAACATATCTTGACACTTACCAAATAGAATTATTATTCTCCCATATCTGAAAACCTGTATCTCCCGCTCCCTTTTTGTTCAATATTTCAAAAAAGTGACCTTTTCGAAAGATGAGGTGTGGCTCTGAATGAGAAAGGAGAACGAACCCCTCATGTCAACACATGTCCAATTCTATATCAATAACCATCACTGTAGCTTTGCTCCTTTAACCGAGAACCTATTTTATTCACAACGAAACAGAACCCCCCTGATTTTTTTTAAACATACACTATACACCCTGATGTATTTTTCTCTAACTCTTAATTGTAATATTTTATGCAATATCCTGTATCATAAGATAATCAGTGATAATATTGAACGTTACTATAGATAGAGATTAAAAAGATTTGGTCCTCTGGACCCCAAAAGGGGCCACGGGTGAGAGTGAGAGAGAGAGATAGAGAGAGACAGAGAGAGATAGATAGAGAGAGAGAGAACGAGAGAACGGGAGAAAGGAGGGATCAAAAGAGAGGAAGGAAAGCGAGAGAAAGATTTGCAACGATACTGCTTCTGTGGAACCTCTAATGAGCCATATACAAGAGCTCTGCAGAAAAAAGAGAGAAAGAGATAGAGAGAGAATTCTTACATCCGTCCAAATGACGAAATGCTTCTTCTTTTTTTTGTACCTTGGAGATTAAACCCTCATTAGTCCATAGAAGTAAAAGCCACAGGTGTCGCTCAATGCCTCATGAAAACTGTGGCTTCTTCAACATCAATCCAAAATCTGTCTTTCAAACAGTCTTTCTCTCTGGTTGTTGTTTTTTTTTTCTCCAAGGAAAAGTTAGTTCTTTTTTTTGTCCGGTTTGGCTTTCTCATTGCTGGCTTCAGTCCTCTTGATACTGACGTTCCCTGTCATGTTGTTCCCTAAACTTCTCATCGCCGTGGTGTTGCACACAAAGTCAAATCTGATATGTTTTTTTTATCTTAAAAAAAAAAATAATAATAATAATCATGTACTTATTTGTAAGCTGCATTTATTTGATTCTTTTTTTCTTCTTGGTTTTTTTCTTGTTGGTCACTTTTATTTCTTGGTTTTGCAAGTAAAGTTTTCCATCTGTTACAGATGTCAAGACTGTTCAAAACCTGTAAGAGAAAGACAGGATGTCAGAGTTGGACTCAGGAGAAAGAGACAAGCATGGCGAAATGTCTCAGCCTGACAGCTTGATGTCTGAACGGGGAAGCTTGTACTGTACGTATCAGGGAATCTGGAGCTAGAAATGATCGGATGAGGTCGGATCCAGATGTCTGTCTTTACTTTACACCTTACCGAGTTCACTCAAATCTAAGCTTTTAAGCGTGAACATGGGCTTTCTGGCCTATGTAGAATCAAACGCTAAATTCTGATATGGTCTCTTATGGCCTTAAATTAAACCATGCCTAAAAGCATGGAATGTAACGGTCTAATTTATAAAAGCACAGTCTATGTCTTCCTATTCATTGGAGATTATTTATACCCAATCCCTCGACATTATCAGTGAGAGCAAACAGCAAAAGTAACACCACACAACATTTGTTTTTTCATCAAACAGCAGTGTGGGAGATAAAATAGTAATATAATCAGCAAGAAGGAATAACAATGGCTTTACCACCACCAAAGCTGTCTGAGATTCATTCCTCATACACCTCCATGCAATTACATTTAAATTAAGACTAAAAAAAGAATTATGAATAAATAAATAAAAACTTCATGTAAGAGTTTTTATCCATTTATGTTTACTGTTTTTGAATGTCTGCAAAACAAGTTATAATTTAGGTTATAGCAGCTCCTAACAGTCTTACTCTCACCAGTCTTGTGTTCATGGGTGTAACTATGCATTGTCTGGGGGTAGTGTACTCCCTAATGTTGAGGAAATACCAATCTGTCCCCCCCAACAATATACAGTACAAAATATTTTCTATAAGTCCCCATTTAATGAACCCTGCCAACAGATCTGTCTTTTCTTCATCTATTCTATTTATTCATGTCTATTCCTTTTTAATATATTTCAGTTTGTTAAGGAAAATAGGTGTGTTCCCCTCCAGTTGTGCACTTGGTTACGCCCATACTCAACACAAGTTTGTTGATATATTTTATCAGCTCAGTCTGGAAGAAATGGAGACAGCAGACAAGTGTAGAAAAGTGCAGCAGAACATACAAGCTTTTTTTTTCAGACAGTAAGTAACTAGATACCTAAATAGTAGGTAACCTTATCTTAGTATAGAAGGCATCATACCACAGCTTGGTTTGTTCTTAAGAACGTCAATTAACTGATGATATTTGCACACCCACAAAGTGGCTAACGTCACTTCCAGTTTTTGTCCATTAATGTTACCTTCACTTGCCTATCCTCCCGCCGAGTTCATTGGACCCCCCAATGTCCATGCTATGGTTATGCCCTTGCTTGTGTTACCAAGAAACCAAAAAGCACATAGTTCTCTGTCCTGAAGGTGCTACCACTGAAGAATCCTTTCTTAAATGTTCCCACAACCTTTTTAAGGATCCCTTAAATACAAACACGCAAAACATTCCTCAACAAATGATCATTTCATCCCAAGTTTGACCAAATTATTCAAAGTATACAATATATTCATACATTAAATGATATTTATACACTAAATGATATTTATACACCAAATTATGAGCAAAATGCAAATTTCAAGGGTTGAATCAACAATTTAAAAAGAAAAAAAAATCGGACACCTAAATCCATAAGAAGAAAGAAACTGGTCAACATTTCATCTACGCTAGCCTCTTAGCCAGGGCTCCTTTCTAATCAAAATAGTAAAAAATCATGGTAAATCATTGGTAAACTAACTACATGTATGATATGGGGTGATTTAGATCGAGATCATTACCCTCACTTCCTCCTCATCTTACATTTGTACAAATAAATACATCAGCTGAGGAGAAACTTTGACATGCAATTATCCTTACACTTTTCCAGATCTATATATTATTTATATTTTGCTGTCATTTATTTGAGAGCTTGAAGGAAACGCTGAAGGTTGAAATCTTTATAGGAGATACAGGAAGTTTGATCCTTTCACGCACATAAGTCCGTACTTATGGACAGTCAATTTAAGGCTGTTTTTGAAAAAAATAATAAATAAATTATATATATATATATATAAATTGTAAATCTTTTCTCAAACGTTTGAGGAGCATCACTGCAATTGATTATGAATCATTATTCTGATTTCTGTTTCTCTTTAGACCAGGTGTCATTCTCAATGCCACACATGACTCTGGTATATCTTTAAAAACCTTTGACGCAAACTTAAGTGAGAAATAAATAATTTGGGCCAGACTTGTGCCAATGAACATCTAATAGTTATTCATTACTGAAGGTTTTTTTTTAACAGCAGACATCAGGTTTATCATGCAACCTTTGTCCATCAAGAATATTGTTCCAAAATGCTATTTTCAATCATTTTTCTATAGTTTGCTCGTCACTGAATGCTAACAACTTTTGTCTATAAACATATCATAAGCTTTCTTGTTGTTATTTGTTTGTCTGTTTTCAAGTTTTATCCTTTTTTTCCCGCTAAAACAGGGACAAACTATTTACTTTTTAATTCAAATAAAATGTATTTTTTTTTAAATATGACAGTTTAAAGAAATAAATAATATGGATATGTTTTGAAATAATTTCTGCATGAAATGATTAAATAGCACACCCATTACACTGCAAAGCAATGGATTGTAAAGTCTTTGAATAATCAAGCAGCAACAATCAAACTGTAGCAAAATTCCGTAAAGAGTCACTTGTGGATAAAATGATTCATTAACCTTGTCATTTGCTTCTTACGTCTGTCAATCATCCTGTGATCGGACACGCCTACCTCGCAGTAGGTAAAAACATTTTTGCAAGCATTTAACAATGAGTAAATTGTTATTACTTGAATCTACTCTTAGTAAATGATTTATTATTATTATCAGCTGAAACTGTGGAGAAATGGCGAAACGTTTCGAGGTTATTCAGCAGCAGTCCTACCTGTGCTGTCAGCTGTGTGTGTATGTGTGTGTATGTTGTGAGTGTCCTGGGCGAAGGTCAGTAGGGGCGGCTGGCGTCCTTTGGCCGCTTGAGCTGCACTTTCAAGCGCTTCATGCCGATCTGGAAGCCATTCATGGCCTGGATGGCTGCCTGGGCACTACCAGGGTTATCGAAGCTCACAAAGCCTGCAGGGCACCGAACACAAACACATAGCAGGAAGAATAATTCATAAAAATGTATTTAATATGTAAAGCATTCTGAGGCTATATTAGGTAAAATGTTATGAGACAAAGTTTAAATATCCCTGCTGCTGTCCAAATGACATGAAACAAAACAAAACAAAAAAAAAGCAGAGAGGAATGAAGTCATTTAGCTTTTAATTAATATTTATACTTTGAAACTTGGATTATTGCTTTCTTTATTATGCTTTATTATGCTATCTTTATTTCCTTGATTTAATATAGGCAGCTATAAAGGCAGCTCTGAGTAGCAGAATTCAGTCAGTTGAGTATTATGTATACAAGGGCGATTATACGATTACATTATGTTGTTGCAAAGCAGCTTTATAGAAATCCAACTCCAGACCGCGTGATGAGCAGCCGAGGGCAACCGAGGAAAGCAAAATACCCATAAGAGCTCATAAAGAGAAACTATAAGAGTAGTGGAGTAGGATCTAATCCTTAAAAAAAAGAAGATTTTTTCAAGAATTATAAACGCAGGATTAAAACTGAAAGGATTTAGGGGGGTATGACTGGCATGTTGGATATATCAAGAATGGCAGGTAAAAAGTTCAATATGACCATGAAGCAGGTTTTTAATTGTTTAGGAAAGAGTTTAGGAGAGCATGCTAGGGTTGGCAGTTCATAATGCTAGTTAGAAATCATAACAATAAGAAGATAAAGAGGGATGTGGTGGTAATGTATTCATTAAAATCTCTGGAGGCTTGAGAAGGAAGTTTTATGCATTAAAAAAAAATGCTATTTTATAACACAATCATGGCAACACTACATCATAACAACAAACCCTAATCCCAAATCTAGCATGATTCTATAGAGAATAAACCATTTTAAGTATAAACCCCAATATTCATACACCACAAGCAAAAAAATAAATCAATAATTATACATAACTTTGTTCATTTAGAAATCATTCATTTTGAGCTTGCACCACACTTAATTTGTAATTTAAAAAAAAATTATTCGTTTATTTATTTTTTAAATAAACAACAAATTAATCTTTATGATTAATGTATAATCTTAACATAATGAAAGTCTGACATTACGATCTATTTCCACTATTTCACTTTACCCACAATGCCATCTGATGTCCTGCTAATAGTGGTGCAGTGGGATTTTGTTTCATCTCTACCTAAAGAGAGTGCTGCAGCAGCGCTTCAGTCTGTCCTGTTCTCTGACCTCATCATCTGTACTGTACACTCTACTCAAACAGATCCACTTCCAAAGCTTCAACTTTCACGTCATCAGCGCCACCACACTTGTCATGTCATCGAGCGCTAACTAGCCGAGCCGAGTCTCTGCCATAATTGCAATCTTTGGGTCCAACAACTGCTGCCTGCACTATTTCCCTGTTGGATTTCTGAGATGAAAAATGGTGAGTAAGAAAAGAATCTCTTTTGTTATTAGGAGCAAACAGTGAAACCTGGCTGATATCCCTTATGTGTGAGATTATTGAATTTTTTCCCTCTTATTAAATGTTATTGTAACTGTGCTATCAATAACAATGTCCCCAGGTTGCATCAATGTGTCACACCCCCACTGACTAGCAAATTTTTTTTTGTTGTTCTTGCAGAAAACTTAGCTTTGGAAATAATTTTGATGATTTTGGTCATGTCTAGAATTAAAATTGAAATTGCGATTAAAGGAGCAATTTGGTGACAACTGAAATTCCATTGAAAGTATTGACAAGCCTTTTCCTAACCTCTGACTGACCCCATCCCCTTAATTTCAGGGTCAAAAATGTAAGTATCCATAAAGCTATATATGTATATATACTGTATATAATTAAAACCAGAATTATTGTAGGTCAAGATACACTTTTCAACATTTCAAACCACAAGGTTGAATTAGTTCTATATATTTATTTCATATAACATCTTTTTGTACTTGACCATTTATTTTACAGAGGCAACATTGAATTATGGCCATAGGCCCAAAAAAAGCATTATCCCGCATTCCTCCTATAATTTCTCCTAATGTCCTCCTTTGCTTGTCTCTGCTGCCTCTTTTACATCTGCTGCCTTTTTTCATCACAGCCAGAGAGTGATTAGCCCATGTTCTCAGGATCCTCGGTAAGTCAATGAGATCTGAGCTCATATGAGTGCATCTGGGCAAGAAATAAAATCCTGACAACCCCGAGAGCAACCTATGTTAGTTTATCTGAGTGAGGAAGACAGAGAGTGTGAATGAACGTCCAAACATGCTTTCTGATTAACAAAGTCGTACGAATATGAATAAATGTGAGAGAGAAGTCTTCGTTAGTTTCTGTGTGTGTGTGTGTGTGTGTGTGTGTGTGTGTGTGTGTGTGTGTGTGTCTGTGACCAGTAAGGCACAGAACCCCAGATCACTATGTCTTTCTAACACACATAACCAGACACATAGCTCACTCCGAGCTATTTCAGAAACACTTTTCCCAAAAACGGCACTTTCCAAAAAATGCCCCATTTCCCAAAAAGCTTCCCGATCAATGTGAAACTGCTCTCGCTCTGTGTTATCAGGTCTGCCGAAAATGTGTGTGTGTGTGTGTGTGTGTGTGTGTGGTGTGTGTGTGTGTATATATATATATATATATATATATATATATATATATATATATATATATGGAGAGAGAGAGAGATAATGTGTGTGTGCATGTGTGTGTGTGTATTCAGGCAGGGGAGTAACGGGTTACATGTAACAGCATTACACATTCAGGATACAAAAAACTGGTTACGATACAGTTACGCCAAAAAACAAAGTAATCAGATTACAGGTACATTTTGTAAAAACTGGAAATACTATCAGGATCACAATTTTTTTTTATTATTTAAAACCAAAGCAATTAATCTTTTGACATAACCCAAAGCATGAGTAACCTCCTGGTGCATGTGCAAATAAATTTTGGTAGAAAAGTTAGACTGGTAGAAACTAACACAAATTGTTCTCTGAAATGCTTGTGTTAGGGAGACTTGACTTCCATACGTTGTGTTAGGGTGACCATATGCACCTTAAAAAAGCGCCTACATTTTAGAAAATGTCCAGGATTATGCTTTAGTTTCACTATGATGTGCTTATATATATATATATATATATATATATA
>JAFFST010046640.1:103909-114403 GCA_022414735.1 Noturus placidus | reverse complement strand
ATGTTGTGGTATGACCTTAAAAAGGCCGTTCATGCTCAAAAACCCTCTAATGTAACTGAATTAGGACAATTCTGCAAAAATGAGTGGGCCAAAATTCCTTCAGGACGCTGTAAAAGCCTCATTACACGTTATTGCGAACGCTTTTTTGCTGTTGTTGCTGCTAAGGGTGACCCAACCAGTTATTAGGTTTAGGGGGGGCAATCACTTTTTCACACAGGGCCATGATGGTTTGGATTTTTTTTCACCTTTAATAATAAACACCTTCATTTACAAATTGCATTTTGTGTTTACTTGTGTTGTCCTTGACTATTGTTTAAATTGGTTTGATGTTCCGAAACACTTAAGTGTGACAAACATGCAAAGGAACAGGAAATGAGGAAGGGGGCAAACACTTTTTCACACCACTGTAAATATGTTTAAAGCCAGGACTTGTAAATTACAATGCAGCAATGATGCACTGTTATTAATGGATGCACACTGGCAAAATCTGATCCTCTTTAATGCGATGAGCTGTTACGAACATTTAACAGATTCATTAAAAAAAAGTGAAAAGCATGAGCATAGATGAGTTTTAATACACTGGAGCTGCTGAAAACAGGTTGCAGTGTTAATACTGAAGCACATTACTCAGTTCAGAGGTTATTCTATGATCAGGTCCATCACGGATCAGTGGGGGTGATCTGATTATCTCTGAGCTATAATTATGTTCACAATGCACATTCCAATCAAGCAGGAGCCAAACCTGATTCCACCTTTCAGTAGACTCAGGTGTGGCTTCTGCTGGGTTGGAATGAACGTTTGCATCCACACCGGCCCTTTCCGGATAAGATTGGATGATCAGGCTTGTTCTGTTGACCCCCAGTACTAAATCTGCAGTCGACTAATAACTTTTACTAATCAACCTGATCAGTTTAATAAGATTTCATTAGACATTGCCATCTGATGAATCGTTTTTGTACTTCGTCTGATTGCTGTTTATAAATATTAGGACTATCATTAGCAGAGTTCACATGTTCATCTGCATGATTGGAGTGGAAATGCTAAATGGTCGGCACATACAGTATATAGAGCTTCTTCTTTTTTTAACCTTAGAGGTTCTACAAAGTACTATATACTGTTTCTCATTCACCCATTCACTCACTCAAACATACAATAAATGGCGGCAGAGCTGCTATGCAAGGTTCTCTTTGGTATGTGGAGTCATGTGGGCCGCGAATCGAATCGCCAACCCTACGATTAGTGGACAACCCGCTCTACCACCTGAGCTATAGCCATCATCGTTCCCAGTAAGATCAAACTATTTAGCCTACTGAAGAATGTGTCTGTGTCTGGCCTAGCAAACTTCATATTTTCCACCTTCTTTGAATTATTCACTGAAAGAGAAGAAAAATGGTTAACTGGCTTAATCTTTTTTTTAAATTTTGATACTTTCTGAACGCTTTCTCAGAATCATTTGACTTTACAGAGGAAAAACAAGCCTTCAAAGCATTAAAGCGCCAATTGAACACTTTTAGCACAACAGGGTTTACAATTCTCTGTCCATTTTCACTAAAGCACAACATTCCGACATGTAACAGTCCTCCATTAGCTGTTTCCTTCTTTCCTTCCTGTTCTTATCACTCTTCACCTTCTTTGATACACACAGCCTAAAATCACCATTGAGTGCATTTCCTGCAGAGTGCTGCAAGATGTTCTAGTATGTTCTAAAAGGTTTAAAGCGATGTTTTAAACACGTAATTTGAGTGTAGCGAGAGAACTCGATGATGAGGAGTTTGGGGAAATGGTGTTCCCATACTGAGATGTGTAACCCCAGACACACATATGTCTGTGGTACATATGTGGGGTACTTTGTGGCTGGCCTTCGGGCCATGAGAAAACCAGAAACGAAAACAGACTCGAGCTCTGCATACTGATCAGCGATGCAAAGAACCAGCACATATCAAGAATGTCCGTGTGCGTGCACATGTGCCAGTCCACATCTTCATGTTTGGTTATGACACAGCAACCTTAACAAGCCAGATAATGAGAGCAAGCGGGGGAAAAAAAAGACACACGAGAGAGTAATGCACAAGCAGCGATTCTCTTCTGCAGAGTGTCATCACATCTGCTGCTTCTTTTCTTCCAGCCAGCCTTTATTTACTGCCCATTCACAGAGCAAGCGCGAAAAGGAGGGGATGAAAGAAAGAGAGAGAAGCGAGAGAATTGCTCGAGACATCAGAGGAAGTGTGTGAATGCAGGAAGCTGTTTTCTATGAAGCAGGATGTTCGGAGACGGGTTCTAGTGTGCTCGAATCGCAAAGCAACCGCGTCTCGCCTTTGTGCATTTGAAGAATCGTTTCTGACAAATTGTCACACTGCTTGTCGAAATATACAGTGGTGTCACTTCCAATTAGAACGATCATGCAAAAGCAACATGCGCGATGATGTCATGGTTTATTAGGCCTGCCTAAATGAGAGCCGTGTCTGTGATCACGGCAAACTCGCATCAAAAAGGTACCACTTCTTTAGAGACTGAATTTAAGCTAAATGGTAAATGGTGCACTTATATAGCGCTTTTTTATCCAAAGCACTTGGATCCAAAGCGCTTTACACTGTGTCTCATTCACCCATTCACACACACACTCACACACCAATGGTAGCAGAGCTGCCATGCAAGGCGCTAACTTGCCATCGGAGGCAACTTAGGGTTCAGTGTCTTGCCCAAGGACACTTCGGCATGGGATCACCCGGGCCGGGATTCGAACCGCCAACCCCACGGTTAGTGGATTAGTGGACAACCCGCTCTACCGACTGAGCCACAGCCGCCCGTAGTATGCTACGGTACGCCCGTAAGCTACGGTAGTATGCGTCTTTTATCGTATACAGTAAGCATTCTATATATCTACATATAGGAAATATAGGGTCATTATGTATTACCCATGAAAAACTTGTATAATTTCCCCAATTGAAGACACGATACTCCACAGCACCTGTCAAATTTAAATAACCTGCTTGCATGTTAAGCTTAGCAAACCGGCTTAATAATGGATCCGAGTGTCTTTTGTTTCAGCTGTGTAGGATTTCTCAGTGCTACTTTGCCCACACATGAGACGTGTTCGGCATCATAGAGCAGAGGTTTCCAACTAGCGGGCCTTAAATTGGCATCAGGCCACGGATCGTTTGTAACCAGCCCGCAGCAGTCTTTTTCCTCTCCCTTGCAGCAAGCCTAATGGCAGCAGTGAGGGCATTATGCTTCCCACAGGGAAGGCGCAAAAGACTGCCGTTTAAGACGAGGCAGTAAAGTATCACGGAATGAGCTTTCTGTGCCTCGATATCTCCAAATGCTTGTTGCTGTAAATTAACTGCGTGTTGCAGCCATCACAATCAGAGCTGCTTTTGCAACAAGGTCCTGCAAGATTTGGATGGGTATTGAAATCCAATCATCTTTTCAACACACAAGGGATGATTGGAAAATGGGAAGCACACAATAGCACAAACACACTTCAGGGTATGTGCGCCCAAAGAGCATGAAATGATCAACTTCGCGACATGACACTTTATTTTGGTCGTTTGTTCAATATATAATGGCTTATCTGTGCACTCTCATGTGAAAAGCCCTAAATCACTAGGTTTGATTTCACTAGGGCTGTAATTATTACTGTTTGTGACCCTTTATGTTGAACGTCTCCAGTATATCTTTCTATGAAATCTAATTGAATATCAGGTTCGCACACCATTTCCTGGTTGACAACTAGAAATGTAACCTAGTATAAGGATACCTATACAACTAGTGACATAACCGAATAGATCTACATTATTCAGAATAAACTGATATGTTCTAAACAGATACAGATATATAGTAGATATGAACTTTAAGGAAGCTTATCAGAAAGGATCAAATGGCATCATATTGAGATGCAACACGAAGTCAGGTGATCTTAAGAGTGAGCAGTCAGATATGAAGCTTGTGGGTACGAGCAAATTGACGCTTGCGGGACCAAGAAAGACCACTTTCATCAATGTAAATTACGTATTTACAGTGTTCCTTCATCAATAGTTAACTGCTTGGTTAGGGTCTCAGGGGTTTAAATTATGCTAGTTGTTTTTGTTTATTTTTTGGGAAACCAGCTTTAGAAAAGAAAAGCCTTCCAGTTTTGCTCACATTCACTTTGGGTAAAAAAAACCAAGTAACAGATGCTTGGAGCACTAAACAGAAACCGATACAGATAGTGGCATTATGTTACTCCTCAAGTGCCATTTATGAGGCATTATATCTTTAAACATCTCGTGTTGTGTTGTTTGGGTGAAAGTACAGTGCAACAACGATTAATTATCCTGCGTATCTCAATAAACTCTAGTTAAAATGGGGAAGCATACAACACCTACAATACAACTAACACATTAAAGCACTAAATAAAGCAAACATATACTATTAATGTTGTTGCAAATAACAGCTACTTTCACTACATATATGTATGTTTATTGTATATCAATTATGCAGTCTTGTATGTGTAATATGGCTTTATAATGGGTTTATATTGTAAATTTTATGTACAGAATTAATATTGGGGCCATTTTCCTTTTCCATTTGCTCAGTTCTGGGCAGTCAGACCTGTATTTTATAGCATCTTTTCTGAACCACACACACCTCTCGATCTCATAATACAGCCCCAAATGTAATTTCTCTATATGAATTGACCCGTAAAATGGTGGGAGCCCTGGCTTCCACTGGCTCTATGTAAAAGCTGTAGATTGCCTCATCCAGGGTCCAGTATTAACCCTTTTCTATGCTCTTCAAAAGTACCCTCACACACTCACACTTACTTTCTGCAATGAATGTGATGCCCCCTTTGTGACCTGCTGGAGAAATACAAAAAGGGATGAAGGCAAAGTATTACCAAATAATAAAGAATTCAGGAATCTGAACTGAGGATTCACGTCAGCCAACTTGTATGCAAAGGTACAAATATTTTTAACTCTTCTTATCATTATAACAATCCAATGATTTATTCTTGTCTTACCAATTATGCAACTGGTTTGTTATATAATAGAAAATAACATAAGTTACACTTTTGAACACAGCGACCAAATGGATCAAAGAACACCTATGCAGCTGCTCATTTAAGCAATTCTGCCAATCAGTGCAATTCATGAAATCAGGCATATACAAGTCAAACGTTTGAGTAAATGTTCACATCAAACATCAGAATGGCGAAAATGTATTAAAATGTAGGGTTGATTTCAGCGACTTTGACCATGACATTGTTGTTGGTGCCAGATGGGCTGGTTTGAGGATTTCAGAAACTACTGATCTCCTGAGATGTTCACACACAACGGTCTATAGAGTTTACACAGAATGGTGTGAAAAACAATACCATGTGAGCAGGAGATACAGTATGTTGGAGAAAACGCCTTGTCATTGGGGGCAGTGGTGGCTTGGTGGTGAAGGCTCTGGGTTACTGGGGTTTCAGGCCCCTGCACTGCAAAGGTGCCACTGTTGGGCCCTAGATCAAGGCCCTTAACTCTCTCTGGTCTTAGAGATGGGCATCAACAACTCTCTTTCTGAGGTCCTCAGAAATCTCATGTGCTCATGCCATGATACACATCCACAAAGATGTGTTGTGAAGATCAGACTTTGATAGATTCCTGTTCTTTATATAAAACCGAGTGCTGATACCTAATTATCATCCCATTGATTGAAAACACCTGACTGTAATTTCACCTTCAAATTAACTGCTAATCCTCACCACTCACAGATATGTAATATTGGACCATTTTCCTCAATAATTACATGACCAAGTCTAATATTTTTGTCTCATTTGTTTAATTGGGTTCTTCTTGTTTGCTTTTAGGACTTGTGTGAAAATCTGATGTTGTTTTAGGTCATATTTATAGATTTACATATTGATTTATGCATATAAAGGGTTCACAAACTACAAATAACGTGTTTTGCACAGTAACTGTGCGATCATGATGTTCATAGAAGGTCAAAGAAGTCATCATTATGATTCCATATTTGATTTCCAAGTAAACGCAAGTAATTGGGTTCTTCTTGTTTGCTTTTAGGACTTGTGTGAAAATCTGATGTTGTTTTAGGTCATATTTGTAGATTTACATATTGATTTATGCATATAAAGGGTTCACAAACTACAAATAACGTTTTTTGCACAGTAACTGTGCGATCATGATGTTCATAGAAGGTCAAAGAAGTCATCATTATGATTCCATATTTGACTTCCAAGTAAACGCATCCCTTTGTTTAATCCTATTTTATTGGCTACATGCTGCTATGTTGAAAAGCACGAGTAGACAGTCTGTTTTCTGTTTCTGTTTGAAAGTCAGCTTGCTACACAGGGATGTTGCCTTTAGATAATGCCTTAAATGATTACAAAGTCATGCCATCATCGCGTCTCCTATTGCTGACATCCACCTTAAAATGCTTGAGTTGTGTCACACTCATCAACTTAATTGTACAGCTCCAGTGGTGTTTTTATTTATAGTATATGAGTATAGCAATTAATTTCCTGCCATTGCATTCAGAAATTTACATACAAAGTAGAGTGTACAACGCCATGATATCACTTTCAACCTTCTTGACCTGGCTTGTGTTGGTATCGGTTCATTGCCAAATACTGACATCTCTTTCCAGTGTAGAATAAACTGAAAGGCTGAAAAGGTAATAAAAAAGAAATCTTGCCCAAACTGGACAGCTTGACCTTTTAGCTTGGTGGACTTCCTTTGTTTCCTACACTGAATCTTCAGTGTAGACAAACACAGTAATGCAGGGTCTTGCTTTTTTTCCATTCGTCCACAATCTAGGACCTATGTAACAGTACTCTCAGGAAGCTAACTTGTATTTAGCATGAATGCTGTGACTGAGTGCATACCATTTTATTCAGCTGATACTGTAGCTATACAGATGATAAGAACTCCTAATAAAATAATGGTGATAATAAACCACTTCCAGCATCTAAACACCAAATAAGCATATCAACTTCTTTTTTCCTTCCTTTCTTCCGCAATACCACAGACATTTCCATTTTCCCCCCCTGACCATATTCTTAAAAGTGACCTTTTCCATGGCTAGGTACATAATTTTGACCACTTAGTGGCCTTTTACCAGCACTGAAAGCGCAATAAGAGGAATTAAACCCTGACTCTGTATTTTCCCATCCTCATCACTCTTCACCTCCATTCAACACAATTATAAATCACAGCACTAGCCTGTAATCATCATTCGACTGTATCAGTTATGGAGCCTGGTTAGGGACAGACACGATTTTTTTTTTTTTTTTTTTTTTTTTGGAAATTTGCATTCCAGAGCCATAAAAGTAGATGTTTTTGAAGCAAAAAAAAATATTATGGGGTGCATGCTTAGATGTATTGACCTCCATTAGCAAGGTCAGACTCACTGCGGAATGGGCATAGCTAACACGGGAGGGTAGGAATTAGCCAAAAATAAAGAGAACGAGGGCAAGTAATAATTAATGGCTGTGGTTAATGAGTTTGCAGGAGTGATGGCAAACCAAGGTCAGGATGTTATTAAGGGACTGAACTGTAAAGTAAAGAGAGAGAGAGACAGAGAAGAGAGAGAGACAGAGAGAGATAGAGAGAGAGCGAGCGATAGAGAGAGAGCGAGAGACAGAGAAAGAGAGAGAGACAGAGAGAGAGAGAGAGAGAGAGAGAGAGAGAGAGAGAGAGAGAGAGAGACCGAGAGAGAAAGAGAGAGAAAGAGAGAGACAGAAAGAGAGACAGAGAGAGAGGTTGAGGTTAAGGTCTGCAGATTAAAACCTGAAATATCTGCAGCTTAAAGTAATTCTGCTAATATAGACCATAATGACTTCAAAAGAAGAGGAAGTAGATTAAAAAGTTGATATGGAGAAGGTCTCTTTAGTTAATATTGGAACCATATGCTTACTTGTCTTAGTCTGACTTGTAACAATTTGTTTTCTTTACTTGAAAAAACATGACTAATGCATGAATATTAGAATATTCTCTACAAAAACTTACTTTGGCGTGGGAATGGCTCAATCAATGGTTGAGTCATTCAATAAATTCTGGCACTGTAAACAGACTTTTTCATTTTTCATAAATCCAAGATCACATCTCAGTCAATAATGTATTCTTCTTCATTCTCAACAACCTTTGGAATAGTTGAAAGACTAGAAACTGGTCATTCTACCATTGAAAATGTCACCAAGCACAGTGCTTCTGATGAAGGAAACTCCATTGATTCTGAAGAGAGCAGAATAGCTGATAATGGTGTAGGGTTCAAGCTGTGCATAAGATGGTGTCAAACTTTCCAGTTACGCTCTTGAATTGACAGTTGGGCCAGGCTTGTAATTTTACTTACAATAGACCATCTATCATTTTCTTGTTTGAGGTTAAAAACCCAAACCAAGAATTTACTGGATGACCCAATCATTTAGAGGAATTTGCATTCTCTCTGTATTCTGGTCAACAAAAAAAAAAAAAAAAACTTCTAAGAAGACATTTAGTACAGATTAGGGGCATACATTTTCAGAATAAATAATAAGAACGCTGCTTATTGTCCTATATCAGGAAACTCAGGACTCCAGTTCCCATCAGCCACTGCACTGCACTACATGTCACTTGACCACCTGCACCTGATTCACGTTTGGTAATGAGCACACTTGTATATATATATAGCCATTGTTTGCACTTTTTCTCTGTCTTTCATTGTCCTAGATTTCCGTGTTCTATGGTCCTGCATTTTGTTTCACGCCACAGTATTTTACCTAGTTGTTAGTGTTAGTGTATTTCTTATGTTGTTTGATTGTTTAATAAACATTGTAAACTGCGATTACTTCCTATCCCATCCTTGAGATGTGACACTTGTGTAATAATGATGTGGTTGTAAAGTTACAATTTGTAGAGTTTATTAGTGGATCTATATTCATGTTCAGATTCAATTAAATCAAAATGTAATTAACTCAGCCAAGACTTCAGGAAAGAAAACACTGTGGTCCTCAAAATGTCTGCTTCTTTCTTAGAACCAACAGAAGGTGCCATGAGTATCTGTACACACACACACACACACACACACACACACACACACACACACATTATATATATATACACACACACATTATCTCACAAAAGTGAGTACACCCCTAAGTGAAAAGGTCCAAATTGGGCCCAATTAGCCATTTTCCCTCCCAGATGTCATGTGACTTGTTAGTGTTACAATGTCTCAGGTGTGAATGGGGAGCAGGTGTGTTAAATTTGGTGTCATCACTCTCACATTTGGTGTCACATTTGGTGTCATACTTGTCACTGGAAGTTCAACATGGCACCTCATGGCAAAGAACTCTCTGCGGATCTGAAAAAAAGTATTGTTGCTCTACATAAAGATGGCCCAGGCTATAAGAAGATTGCTAAGACCCTGACACTGAGTTGCAGCATGGTGGCCAAGACCATACAGTGGTTTAACAGGACAGGTTCCACTCAGAATAGGGCTTGCCATGGTCGACCAAAGGAGTTGAGTGCACGTGCTCAGTGTCATATCCAGAGGTTGTGTTTGGGAAATAGACATATGAGTTCTTCCAGCATTGCTGCAGAGGTTGAAGGGGTGGGGGGTCAGCCTTTCAGTGCTCAGACCATACGCCACACACTGCATCAAATTGGTCTACATGGCTGTCGTCCCAGAAGGAAGCTTCTTTTAAAGATGATGAACAAGAAAGCCCACAAACAGTTTGCTGAAGACAAGCAGACTAAGGACATGAATTACTGGAACCATGTCCTGTGGTCTGATGAGACCAAGATTAACTTATGTGGTGGCAACCAGGTGAGGAGTAGAAAGACAAGTGTGTTTTGCCTACAGTTAAGCATGGTGGTGGGAGTGTCATGGTCTGGGGCTGCATGAGTGCTGCCGGCACTGGGGAGCTACAGTTCATTGAGGGAACCATGAATGCCAACATGTACTGTGACATACTGAAGCAGAGCATGATCATTAAGCAGTATTCCAGCATGATAACGACCCCAAACACACCTCCAAGACAACCACTGCCTTGCTAAAGAAGCGGAGGGTGAAGGTGATGGACTGGCCAAGCATGTCTCCAGACCTAAACCCTATTGAGCATCTGTGGGGCATCCTCAAACGGAAGGTGGAGGAGCACAAGGTCTCTAACATCCACCAGCTCCGTGATGTCGTCATGGTGGAGTGGAAGAGGACTCCAGTGGCAACCTGTAAAGCTCTGGTGAACTCCATGCCCAAGAGGGTTAAGGCAGTGCTGGAAAATAATGGCGGCCAGACAAAATATTGACACTTTGGGCCCAATTTGGACATTTTCACTTAGGGGTGTACTTAGTTTTGTTGCCAGCGGCTTAGGCATTAATGTCTGTGTGTTGAGTTATTTTGAGGGGACAGTAAATTTACACTGTTACACAAACTGTACACTCACTACTTTACATTGTTGTCACATGAAAAGATATAATCAAATTTTTAGACAAATGTAAGGGGTGTACTCACTTTTGTGAGATACTGTATATATAT
>JAFFST010046640.1:75269-95165 GCA_022414735.1 Noturus placidus | reverse complement strand
GACCTGAATCCTATTGAGATGTTGTGGTATGACCTTAAAAAGGCCGTTCATGCTCAAAAACCCTCTAATGTAACTGAATTAGGACAATTCTGCAAAAATGAGTGGGCCAAAATTCCTCCAGGACGCTCTAAAAGCCTCATTGCACGTTATCGCAAACGCTTGGTTGCAGTTGTTGCTGCTAAGGGTGGCCCAACCAGTTATTAGGTTTAGGGGGCAATCACTTTTTCACACAGGGCCATGATGGTTTGGATTTTTTTTCTCCTTTAATAATAAACACCTTCATTTACAAATTGCATTTTGTGTTTACTTGTGTTGTCCTTGACTATTGTTTAAATTGGTTTGATGTTCCGAAACACTTAAGTGTGACAAACATGCAAAGGAACAGGAAATGAGGAAGGGGGCACTTTTTCACACCACTCTATGTGTGTAATTGTGCCTTGCAATGGATTGGCATCCCGTCCAGGGTGTCCCCCACCTTGCACCCCGAGTCCACTGGGATAGACTCCATGCATACAATGCATAAAATGTATGGATTGAAGCCTTTCCTTTACGGAACATGCGCTGTAAAAAAAAAATAATAATAATAATAATAATAATAATTTAAATGCAGATTATTCACTGTTTTATATTATTGGTATCATTGGCTAATTGTATAGTATTCTTGGTGAGCTATTTAAAAGTCAGCTTTCAGCTCACTGGATGCCTGTTGATTATTCTCTAAACCCACAAACACCTGTTCAAAAATAACCAGCATGATGTGTGGCTTTCTCTGAGATAAACCAATTGGACAAGGTGGTTCTTGGAGAGGGTTCATTAGACTGTTCAGCCATGCTGTTACTGTCTTGCACGCGCACGCACACGCACACGCACATGCATACACACACACACACACAGAATCCCAAGGGCAGGTAGGTGGGTTAGCAGGGAGGCCATGCCTGATTGCCCTGTGTGGTTCAGTCTATTGGCTGCAGCTCTTAGGGGGGAGCTGCATGGCAAAGCTACAAATCAAACTGGGCATTACTGTTTGTTCACACACACACAGGCACACACAAACACTCATACAGGGAGGGTGGGAGTTGGGAACAGCATGAATAATTGGCATTTGGAAGCAGGACCACAAAAGCAACACACCTCGACTCCATGGTGTTTTTTTTGAAAAATTGGGTTTAGCTTCCATTCCAAAAACTGAGATCAGATTGAGTTTAGGTCAGTTACTATGGCAACTTACAGTATGCTGTGAAGCTCACCTGCTTGGGGGCAGGTTTACTGCAATTAAACAGGGTTCTAAGCATTAGAAATTGGCTCAGACTGAACTGTTTTTTTTTTTTTCTTAAGTTTAGTAGATACTGCTGCGTGCATTATTCATTCATTAGGCCATCATAACACTGTTCTTTATTATTATTATTATTATTATTATTATTATTATTATTATTATTATTATTATTATTATTATTATTATTGTTATTATTTTATTATTATTATTATTTTATTTATTTATTTATTGCATGCATTTAGATCCCCTTTTTAAAAGAAAATCTACTGTTGGACCATGCACATTATGCCTTGTGGTTCCTCTACAGAATTGACAGCTTATCCGTTAAATAAAATGTAAAGGCGTAAAGGCTTCAGGCAGAGAGTAATTTAAAACCATTTATAATCATGTCATATTTCAGGATCTTCGAACGTAAAGAAAGGACAGTACATGAATGGGAAATCATTCCACAACATTAGTGTGTGTGTGTGTGTGTAATAATATAATATTAGCTTCCAGCCTCATTTTACAGTATAGTGCCATTCATGAGATGGCTTTTATCTACTTAATTAAAAGGACTGGGTGAGTATGTGAGTTCTGCCATGTCGTCACTAACAGTAAAGGCTGTATTAAAATATCTAAGCTCAGTCTATGATCACGGCTTTCACATAAGGATTCATAATGAGTCCACATTTTGCAAGAAATTTCTCGTTTCACCTAAATCAATGTTTTTTTTTTTGTTTTTTTTTTTTTTTTAATGATGTCCTCTCTTGTATGTACAGTATATTGCATTGGGGTGAGCAGTGTCTGATTCTGTGATGACCTGAAACTGCCCCTCTGTGAGACTAGAGTCGGGGTTGAGATGCTTTTAGACATCCTCATGGCCAGGGTCCAGGGTTGGTGAGGGAGTCAAAGTCACCTTTAAGAGTTCATGTGATATCGGAGCATGTGTAATCTGTACACAGCATTGGGATGAGACAATGAGATGAGACAGACACTCTGCTATAGGAAATATAACCCCAAATTCATGACCACAGAGAGATATTATAGATGCAATCTCCAATAAGTATTTCTTTAATTAAACGGCTTAATCCAGTTTATATTTCAAATAAAGGCCAACAACCCATCATTTCCAGCTTGTTTTAGGGTGTGTTTAATTTCCTACAACACAAATGGCAAAGGTTTTCTTGTTCAGCTGAGGTCATTCAAACCTTTAACTGCTGCTCATATACAGTAACTCATTCTTAGGCTTATTTCGGAGATTACATTGGTCCAAAATTGGATCAAAAGCCAACAGACTTCAGTCCAGACATCAGTATTTTCCACTCCAATTTTGATAAATATTTTTTTATTTTCCTTCCAAAAAAAAGCACCACTCATAAATCTGTTTATCAGAGCTCGGCTAATGCTTTTTACGTTCACTTGGAACATTGTTAGTTTTTCTGTAATGAAAATGCTTCAGTATAATGTGGGCTACTTTAAAGCCATTGGGCAAAATTAAGGGCGGAAAAAAACAAACAGTGACTATGTTTACATGGACAGCAGTAATCTAATTATTGACCTTACTCTGATTAAGATAATAATGTGATTAAGGTGTTTACATGAGTCGCTTTTAAAATACTCCTGTCATGTTCTCGTTTTACATGTTATAGATCATAATTAGATTAAGAGTCATTACATCACAGTGCCACGCCATCCGACGTCCCTCCAGAATTTCACGTATCAACATACAGTTCGTCTTCGTTATGTTACTGTATACAGTTTTGGGTGTTTTTATTTATGCATTTATTTTTTTTTACGAACGCTTTAAGTTCAGTTAATTATTTGTCATGCTGTACGTGCTAATAAACACCTGCTTGGGCTGTGTCTCAAACCGCGTACTTACCATCAATATAGTAGCCGAGATGCATGTATTTTTCCCCACTACAGGCCTATAGTAGGTAAGTATGCGGTTTGGGACGCAGCCGAACTCTCTTGTTCGCTGTAAATGTTGAGAACTGCCGTGTGTGCTCATGTACTGTCACAAAATACGGTGAAAACTCTCACACGATGTTCATAATGTGATTAAGGTGTTTACATGTCTGTAATACACGTCCATAATGCGACTAAAACAGGAGTACTCCACCTGTCTTAATTCGATTAGAGCTTAATTCGAGTACGACCTTAATTAGATTAAGGTAATTAAGAATGTCTCTTTACATGGTAGTTTCTTAATCACAGTATTGTCTTAATCGGGTTAAGAGTGGGTTATTGTTGTCCATGTAAACACAGCTAGTGATGGGAGTGTAAAATGTGGCAGTTATGTCATCATAAGTCCTTGTGGAAGAATTAGAGTTAGATAGAATTTGTCCTAGGTAGAATATTCGATTCCAGTCAAGGAAATGATGTGATGGTGTAAAAATGTCTCGGGATTATTTTGATTTTCCACTGTTTTAATTTCCTGGGAAATCCCTATACTTTATCTGAATTAATCTGAATTCTGTTTTGAAACACAAGACAGCTCCGATTTATTCAAAGTGTCAAATTCAAGAAAAATACAGTATTACTACTGGACGCTGAATGCAGAACGATCAAACAAAACATCATAAACTCGCTTACTGAGCATTTCTTTTCCAGTGGCAGCTTAATACTTTTACGTGAAAATCTATAATCCTCACTTATATGTTTCCGTAGTCCGCATATTCAGATCTCAGTATTCTGTGCTCCAGTTTTGATATATATCACACGTCATATACTTTTTTCTTTCCACTCAAATCCGTCGCAAAGCCTTCAGTCAAGGTCAACATACTCAGAAGTGATCAACTTTGATCACATCAATTCCAATATACTGTTCTCAACTTGATACCTCAAGATATGTCATGTGGAGTTCACACTCAAATCAGAGTTTAGAGTTTGTTAAAGCTCCTTTCTGGAATACACCTAAGATCTGGACTATTTTCAAACAACTGGAACATCTGTAGCTGTAGTGCTGTGAATGAATGACCAGGAAAGCTGAGCAGAACCAACACAACAGGGAGTCAGAAGTCCGCCTTTTTCTGAGTGCGTCTTTCACATTGTTGTGTTGGTGTGTAGGAGGAGAGGTGAGGCAGCAGGAGCGTACGCGCACATGCGCGTGTGTGTGTGTGTGTGTGTGTGTGTGTGTGTGCATGGCCTGTGCTATTCTGAGCCGTGTGGGAGCAACTCTCCAGCCGTTCACAACATGGAACGTTCTGTCTGCTTTGCTTCTTATTGGGCCGAGTCATTTGAATTGATTTTCTGATCAAGAAGTGTGTTCTGTATGGGCCGGGCTGGGCGTCTTGTGCAAATAGTCATGTCTATATAAAGAACCTTGACTGACTTTCTGAATAATATATTATTTCTAGCTTTACTTTAACTTTATTGTAGCCAAGAGATGTATTAGACTTCTGGGCAGGAAAGGCTGTCTGTATCAGTATGGATGAACAGGAAGAATAAGCAGTATAGCAGTAACAAAAACTATTTCCATCACACTCGAGGATGGTGAACTGTTCAGAACTGAAAAGGGCAAGCTAGGCCATTTGGTGCGCATTTTATTAAATGTACGCTAAAGGCATGCCGTTGTGGTGTAGGAGCAAATCAAGCATTTAGTTTGTAATTAAACGCAACAAAACATCAATTGACGACGATGCATAATGACGGCGCCACTAAAAAGCAATTGGAGACCAGCCACGTTATGAATGTGTCTATCTTCTGTCTGATGAATTCCATTTTTGCTGAAGAAGAGCCATAAGAGCTGATTCATCTTTAATTAGTTTAAGTAATTTGCTTGCTTTAATTATAACGAGTTACGCTGCCTTTTAAATGAATCAGAAATGAAAGAGTCTGTTCGAGGCGAAGTATCATCCCTGCTAATGGAGAACGTTATTAGGACGTTCAGTAACGTGTCTGGAAGATCAGAAGTTTCGCTTCAACGTTACAGAAATAACTTTTCACAATACTCTGAGAACATTGCTTACTTAACACATTTGTTCTATATAAACACTCCAGAGATTGTCAGGAATCAGCTAACTGTCAACATCTACTAATGTCATCTACTCTGTAACATTATCTACTTTATTCCAGCGAATGTTTAATTCTCCAATCTGATTGGTCAGAATGTGTTGATTCATTTTCTTTAAGCACATATGACCGTAGTCTCAGATTATTCACGGAGTCAATGAACTGTGTAGCCCAGGCTTAACAATGAGAAACACTGTTTAGCTGTCTAACCAAGTCACAAAAGGGTTAACTTTGATTTTTGTGTTATCCTTGATGGATTTGTAAGCGAGCCAATGGGTGAACCCTATGAGGCAGTGAGCTGGCTAATCAGCTGTCAGCTAGGCTTTATCACAGTTACACCTATAAATTAGTGTCTTTGTGCGTAGTTTTTGGTGTGGTACCGAGCAGAGAAGGCTGAGTTATCCACATGAGAGTAAAAGATAGCTGTGCCTGAACCCACTGTTTGCCACTGAGCTAAAGGGAATGAATTCCGCTAAAATGGTCAGGTTTTGGTAAAGAGTTGGAGACATCATGCAGAGATCCTTTCCACGGAGTGATACAGATCCCCACGTTCCAGACGTTCTCTCTGAGATCCATAGATTCCCAGTCCTGGTGGCTTGGTGGCGAGCCAACTGTGTTTGTGACTTTGATTTTAGAGGGATTTCCAGGGTCTTCACCTTCATGGTGGTAGGACAAACACTAACAGATTAAAATGGGCCCCAACGTTGGTAACTGAACTCTTGTCAACAAAGGCAAGTGAAGTTGAGGACGAACTGAGCTCAAGGGAATTTAAAAAGGGGATTTATTTTCATGCGCACTTTATTATTTTAGTTTGTTATTTTTCATGATTGTTTTTTGTATATGTATATACCAGCCCTGTTTATTTAATACAATTTATGCAATCTGTCATTCTGGTGTGGTATTCTTTTTTTTTATTGACCTTCAATGCTCAGGCTCTTAACAATTTAGCATCTTCTGATTCTGGTCCAAATTCATATTACTAACTAACCTCTGAGACTACTTTAGACTACTACATCTATTTACATTCTTACTATCTCGTAAGAAGGGTTACAACTGCACTTCGTTCACTAATTTGTGTACTACTGAAGCTCATATAACTGATGCCTAACAAAAAATATATTATTATTATTATTATTATTATTATTATTATTATTATTACACCAATAAAACATCTACAAATGTTGCTCTGGTGATTTTTCTATATGAAGATGTATGAAGTCAGGCAGTGTCAGCACTTTGAGATGAAGCTGGTCCTTTTGTTTTCTGTTTCCTATAGTAAGGAAAATCGTCAGAACACAGGGCTTTGTGCTTTTTGTGTTTTCCTCGGTTATGTGACAAAGCTGCTTTTTTTCCATCTTAATAACTTCAAGAAAGAGAAAGGCTGATGAGATGGAAAAAAGCGAAAGGTCGGTGAGAGGAAAAAAAGAGAAAGGTCGGTTAGAGAAACAGAAACAGTTTATCACTTGTTATAATATTAGCAATAATAGGAACTAACTTGTTAATTGAATCCAAATTATGAGGCGTCGTTCATCATTAATTAAAAAAAAAAAAAAAACAAAAACAAAAAAAACAATTACTGTGGTATAGGAGGAATTAACCACTTCGAGACGTGCTGTTATAGCAAAATGTGTCAGGCCACGTTACACCACACTTTTGGTAATTATTTTCATATAACAACACACCTAATCATAACCATGACATAATCCTTACTGGTACATAACAAAAAAAAAAAATTATCAGTAGAGTAGGTGATAAATGATCTAGTAAGCCTGGAGATCTAGAACATGGACTATCCAAGTAAATTGAAAGCAAAAAGGGATGAGTTAATAAACTACATATCATCTTCGAAGCATCAGCAACCTTAACATGGACTGTCCAAATAGAGTGTAGAAAATATTTACAAGTTGATGATCTATTATTGATCTTACTGTAAACTGTCTCTGAAATGAGTTGATGGATTTATGAGTCACACGACAAGTTTCTCTTTTACAACATCAGAACGATTCATCCATTTTTTATCCATAAATACCATTTGAGACTGGACTACTGCAACTAACTCCTGGCAGGTTTGCTGCTGAGCGCCATTGCAATTGATCCAGAATGCAGCTGTGTGATTGGTTTTAACTTTCCTAAGTTCTCCCACACCAACCCTTCGCTACGCTCCCTCCACTGGCTTCCTGTAGCTGCCTGCATCAGATTTTAAACAAAGACCAAAATGGACCAGCACCAACTTGCCTCAAAGCACTTATCACAGCAAGCACTGCTCAATGCTCCCGCTAATCCTCTAGCACTGCTCGACTGATCTCGCCATCAAGTCTATTCTCTGTTCTAGCACCTTAGTGGTGAAAATACCTTCTCCTAGATGTCCAGGATGTATTTATTGATAGAAACTTTTATAAGTCACTCTGACATGTAAAATGCCATAAATGCAAATATAAATATAAGTTGTAGATGGTCTGTAGATATATTTTTACTGATTGTTGATTGTTTACATTGGGTTATCCAAGTAATGTAATTAAACTGTTTAATTTTTTTATTTCTTCTTGGTATCTTGGTCAAGCTTGCATGGATCAATAGACTATCCCAAAAACAGTGTTAGAACATTCAGAAAGCAATGTGCTTACTTACAGTTGTTATCTGGACTAAAATTATATAAAATGGCCTTTGTTTACTTTTTTTAGCAATCAAACTAGATCAGTGTTAACAGAAATGTTAGATCATTTTGCTTGGACCAGTTAAAGCTTAGATATTAGATGGACTACCAGATATTTGTCCAGTTCGATGTTGAAAAGTCTGTTTTGTTACAGTTTTGTTTAGCCCAATCCTTTCCACTAGTTAAATATTATTTATCTAAGCTTTAATGTGTCCATTAAATCAAGTCTTTGTGTTTTCTCTGCAACCCAATTCTCTTATCAATCTTTTAAGACTTTGTATTACAGTTGATGACCATGAGTTTCCCCACCCATAATGTGTTTGACAAAGGTAAATAAGAGGTCAGGATGAATGAGAAATACCTCAATGTTCCACTCAGTCTGGCTCTAATCCTTGCATCAGCCATCTCTCTCTCTGTCTCATTCCACTCCTTGCCTTCCTCTCCTCCCTCACCATATCTGTTTGACTGGTTAATCCCCTTCTCTTTTAAGAGACCAGTAAGGCATGCAATGGAATAAGGGAGGATTTGGCGTGTACACGTTATGGCCACTGCCTGTTCTTTTTCACTCTTTCGTTCCGTCATGTTCTCTGTTTCTCGACCTCTGCACATTCGTTCTATTTTTTTTTTTTTTTCTGGTATGTCCTTTTCTAGGGATATACATCTGTGCATGATCGCATGGGTTTGATAATCTACATGTCCATAGATTGCATATCTATATTCTACAGGATTTCAATTAACCTGGGCATATTGTGAGTCGAGGGATTTAATGCCATAAATGTTTTACCATCTGGACACTCTGACTCTGAAAGAGACGCCTCTGGTGATTGGAATGGAAACACCTGTACATGCATATTGTGTGGTGGGAAACTAAACGCACATACTCCCTGTCCATGCATGCATCCTTTCTATTATAATGAAACACAGTCATGCTGCCATAATAACTAATTAATAATGCTATCATAACCAGTCAAATGTAACCAGGCACACTTGCAGCACAGCCCCCAGTATGGCACGTTGGTGTAGCATGCTTAGGATGGGTGAAAGGCCTCCGTGATAAGTGTGTGTCTGTGGAATTATCCGCTGATTGCTTTATTTCTTCCTAAAGTCCTTCAATCTGCCATAATGAGTTAGGCACTTATCCAAGCCGCCATCAGGGAAAAATCCAATTTAGGCCGTAAAATAGCTGAGATGGGTGGGCTTTGCTCATGGAATTAAGAATGTGAGTGCAGAATCTCAGACTGGTGTTTCTTGTCATTGTGGAAATGAATTCCTGCATGAGAGAAGGCATGGTGGTGGAATCTAGCTTAGTTTTAGATCATGTTGACATGGGGGAGCAATCGGGGTTGTTAACGATGCAAACATCAACAGGTTTTCCAAGCTGTGATGGTGGTTTTGTCTGCTAAACATACATCTTCTCTACTAAAGCCTTGGTCTGGCTAGTGATTTAAAAAAAAAGAAAAAAATCATTTAAATAATTGTTTTAAGAATAGTTTCCAAATGTAATCAGAAATAACAGCTGCAAGCAGCATTTTGGGGGACAAATGGCATAGCAAAAGGCATAAGCATGTGATGTGTTGTACTGCAAATACAAATCAAGCATTTACTTTGTAATTAAACACAAAAGAACCATCAATTGATGATGGTGCATAATGTTGGCATGGCTAAAAAGCAATCAGAGATCAGCCATATTATGAATATCTTATGTCTCCATTTCTTGCTGAAGAACAGCCAAGAGAGCTGATTCATCAGTTTTCTTTAATGGTTGTGAACCACACTCCATATAAATAAATCAGGGACCTGTTTGAGGCAAAGTATAATCCTGGTTTAGTCCCATCTACACAGTATATGTTACAGAAATAAAATTTCTGCAATGTTCTGAAAAAGTGATGCAACAATAATTCGCACTTGGTCTGTGTTCATACTAGGCATTTTTTTTTCTTCCATCAGTCACGCGCTCATGTATGAAAAGTGGGCATAAGCCACATGTGTTTTTGTTTTGTTTTGGTTTTGGTCATAGTGGAGTGCATCTAAAGTTGAAAAAACATTGCTTTTCTGAAATTCAGCAAGTGATTTTTAATGGTTTTTATTTCCAGACCAATCAGAGTGCAGGTTGGTGGGCAAGCATGGAGGACCGAATGCAGGTGAAAACAATTAGTCTTAGGTTATGATCTTGGGTCTTAGGTTATGCAGTGTGATGGTCTCACTTTAACTGTGGCTACACACAGTCAAATCAAACAAGCAGCTCCTATTCCCATAGATTATTCCCAAGACAAACAGCCTACTCAACCACTTTTTTAAATAGTTCCATCCATCCATACATCCATTTTTGTACCAGTTTTCCTTCACATGGTCATGGGAGAACCTTGAGCCTATTTCAGGGAACTGGGGACACAAGGCGGGGGGACACACTGGACGGGGGCACAGTCGCACACCCATTCAAAAAATCCATTCATACACTACGGAGAATTTGGAAATCAGACTACATCGCAGGCCTTTGGACTGGGAGAGGAATCCGCCGTGCCTAGAGGAAACCCCAAAAAAACAGGTAGAACAAGCAAACTCTGCAGACACAAGGTGGAGCTGGGATTTGAACCCCCAACACTGGAGGTACGTGGCAAATGTGCTGACACGTTAGCCAATGTGACCCCTTCATTGAATCCATCCATGATCTAGAACTATGATTGGCTGTAAATAGGCAGTATAAATTGAGACAAATGCATCCATGTAGAATGCTATGTAAATGCTAACTTGTTGATCTCCTGCACAGCATGTCTAATAGAGCAGCTTTTATGTGAATGTGTTTTGAATGAGGTATGTCACTGGTTAGTGGCCGTCCTGGAGGCTGCAGTGCCATCAGAGAGGATGAAAGAGCAAGAGAAAACCATCAGTTATGGGTCATTACCTAGTGAATGAGAGAAAGTGAATCACTTTGTTTATATGGTGCATTACCTCCCAATTACATTGAATGCGTGCGTCCAGGGTGTGAGTATGGTCCTCTCTCGTATTGCAATGCTGCCTCTCACCTGGTGCAACTGTGTGCATGTGTGCTCTGTGTTTTTCAAAGCTGTTAGCAGCGACAGCTGGTGCTTGTATCTGGTGGTGTGCATGTAAGTGTGTGTGGGAGGCATCTGCTGTCTCTGTACCCCAGGCTTGCTGTCACACTATAATTTTAGCAGATAAAAGCAGAGGGGAACTGGGCTGCTATATCCTGAAGCGGCTAACCGCTGCATGCTTCTGGAACCTTCCGGCTAATGGGGCGGCTCAGGCAGGCCTTTCCTCTAGCTTAGGAACATTAATTGCATTTAATCGAAGGATATTTAACAGCTACTAACTTTAATGGCTAACACTTGACAGAGACACGCCCCGGGTGGGTGAGTTTCAGAAAGTTCCATACCGGTGCTGTGTTGTGTTTGAAAACAGGAATGTTTTAGACTGCAGGTTGCATATGGTAGCAGGGTAAAAAAAAAAAAAAAGTATATATATATATATATATATTTATTTATTTATTTATTATTATTATTATTATTTTTTTTTTTTTTTTTTTTTACTGATATAGTATGCTCTGTTTAAATTCAGTCTCGTTCAATTCTGTATATTAATAAATAAACACTAACCTGTCTAACAGTGATTAAATAAACGGGCACCAGTTAGCCTAATCTCATTTAAATAACACAAACTGCTAGCTTTTAATTCACACAGACTGAGGTTAGCAATTTTTGTGCCTGTGTGTGAAATAGTCCACAAAGGCAGTGTTTATCTTTCTGTGTCACCCCTCCTTTCAATTCTTACTCCCTGAATTCTTGTGGTCTATAAACCAGGCAGTCAATTATAATTTCCCCATTCCCCAACTTCAAGATGAAGGCCATGACTTAAGCAAATATCGGCTATTATCTCACGCCTGCACTTGTACCCATGTGGCCCAAGGATTAATTTCACTCCACCTTTTTCTGTAGTCAATACACACTCACTGATGTTCCCACACGCACCATCTTATGTAACTTCAGCCGAGTTTTGGAAAATAAATTTAAACTTAAATAAGTGTACATATACGAGGATTCTCTTTGGATTATTGCACATGCAGTTACTGCCCATGGATGCATTTAAATTCAAAGTGATGCCAATGAGTTAGCCGCCTATTGTGTACTTAAGCCAAGGCAAAAATGGATTTGACAACACGCATGGCAACATGCACGGCATAACATATGGCTGAATCTAATAGCTTAACACTGACAATGTGTGATTTTAATAGTAACATTTTTTTGCTTTAATTTCATGCAGTCTCCTCATGAGACAGAAGTAATATAGTAGAGACTTGTGACAGCCTCATGAATCTTATCTATCTGTCTGTCTCCTTTTATGTCCATGCTTCTTCCTTGATGATGTTTCAAGCCCACATTTAAACTTTAAATCTAGGCTGCTTACACTCTTAGGTTCTTTGTATAGTTGAGTGCTCGTGGCTTCCAGTTAGGTTCATCTAACACTGTTGTAGGTTCTCCATAATCAGAGTTTTTTTTTTTTTTCTGGATTTTTGGAAGGAGTCTCTAGTGTCAGCTCTTTTTAACAGCAAGAGGTAAAGCTGTACCTTTATGTTTTCCAGTGCGGGATGGTCTTCAGAATGAAGCCATGGATTTTGTGATTACAATGAGATAACATTACAGTGTTAACAGAAAATAATTTGTCTTATGGACATTCTGCAACATTAAATGTAAACAAATAAAAATATGACATGTTGTACTTTAAATAATAAATAATTATAATTGTAGGCAAATTCCTGTCTAATGAGAGATAATACACTTCATGATGTATCACTCCACCAATATGTTCCTTATTTTCCTATACCAGAAGGCATTGTCTTGTTTTATTCCTTATACAATTAACCTTTATTTCCCAGTGAACGACATATCAATATCGACTACAGAAATATATCGAAGGTATAGCTATTTTACTAGGCCTGCCACGATAATTACGTTATCCTTCTTATCGTATGATATAGGTCACTGTTGCTGTTGCTGACCTCCATATTGCCTGCTGTGTTTACATAAGAATGACTGTCACTAACATTTTAGCCATTCCTGCTGCTTCTGTCCTCTCGTCTGCTCTAGGGCTGTCAAATTAAAATGTCAACTTTGAATAAAATTGCAAATTCGAAATCAAAAACGATAGGTGTGCAAGCACTAGCACCAATTTTAATTAAATAATACACGGGGGCGGGGGGTGACATGCAAGATATTAACAATGCACTAACAATGTTTTTGAAGAAGAAAAATAAAGAAAGAATAGTTCTAGTGTTTCAAATAATCCAATCGTAGCCACTAATGTCGGGGATTGAGCCGCTTCAGCTGCGTGAGCTAAATCTGAACAGTGAATCAACAGCGCTAAACTGAAATGCTTTACTCACGGGTTAATTAACTCACCCAAACGTATATACACATATGAGATTAACCAATCCATTATGTCATATATGCCTCCATCCATTTACATGCAATTACATACAATTACATCCAATTACATCCATTATGTTATGCCTCAATTCTTCATAGCCCCAAAATTACTTCTACAGTATAAATGCCAAAAAAACCCATCTTAAAACAGTAAACCTTTATTGCGGCTTGTCTGCAACCACAGAACAAAGAAATGCTTGCATATACGTTCATGACTCTAAATGACTCTAAAGTCAAAGAATTTCAAAGAGAAAAAGAGAGATTAACCAGTATTTCAGACATCTCAAATGTGGAAATTGGTCAAATCGGACTCATAACATAACAGGAGGGTGAATCAGACACATACATAAATACATAAACCTAATATTACAACTTGCTTTTGAACAAAACGGCATGGATGCACAAGTGAATTTGAATGCAAGTAAGACGCTAGGTAGGATGGTAAGGTGTGAATACGCTCTTTCCATAACAATGCACTAAAGCACTGACAATGAATAGCTAAAGCACAATATTGTATACCAGTCCATTATTAACATTTTATTGTTTTGCTTGTGGTTTTATCCTATTTATGTTTCATTTATTTAGGATATTTCATTTTTTATTTGGACCTTCCAATTCCAATGTCTGATTATTCTTAAAAATTAAAAGTTCATTGCTCTTTAAAAGTGTGTACTTGCATGATTATGCTATTATAATTATAATTTTATCAAAGGCATGAAATGGTTTTAAAATCTTTTATCGCAATAATTTCTGAGATAATATCTCATCTAACTTATTTATCATGACAGGCCTGTATTTCACCATATTTGATTTTGATCTATCTGAGTGAACATGGTTACCTGAGAATCAGACGAAATTATCATACAGGCTTGAAGGCTGTTAGAAATAGAATAAGATTAACCGAGTTATTTATGCTCACAGAGCAGCCATGTAATACAATGATAACATTTGGCTTTTTTATCCTATAATCCAGTCAATAACACAATCAGCACATCCAACATTAGCTGCAAGATAAGTATGGATCTTGGCCTGGTTTAATACCTAATGTTGCAATAAGTCCATTCGTTAGGTATGCAGACAGACAGAACTGCCGCGCTAGTTCATTTCACTTTATAGTTTCTAGTAAGTGATAAGATCATCTTATTGCTACCCTGCATCGTTTAGAGCAGAGAGAATAATGCGTGAAAAGCATCCCATTTATGATTTCAGTGGTGGCTCAGTGATTATAGGCTCCGAGTTACTGATCAGAAGGTCAGGAGTTCAAGCCCCAGGAGGGCAAGGCCCTTTACCCTCAATTTCTCAGTTGTATAAATGAGATAGATGTATGCTGCTCTGGATAAGGGCATCTGCCAAATGATGTAAATGTAAATGATTTTTATGACAAATCTTGTGCTAATGGGGGCTTAGTGGTTAGCACATTCGCCTCACACCTCCAGGGTCCGGGGTCATGTGTGTGCGGGGCATGTTCTACCCGTGCGTCTGGGGCTTCCTCCGGGTACTCCAGTTTCCACCCCCAGTCGGCATGTTCAAAGTGTCCAGAGTGTATGAATGGATGTGTGAGTGTGTATGTGACTGTGCCCTGCAATGGACTGGCACCCTTTCCAGGGTGTACCCCGCCTTGTGCCCGATGCTTTCTGGGATAGGCTCCAGGTTCCCCGTGACCCTGAAAAGGAGTAAGCAGTAGAGGATGGATGGATGGATCTTGTACTAATGAGTTTAGTGAAAGCATGATGCATTGCGAGTAAAAACAATGATATTCGACCAATATTTGTATCACTTTTGTGTGTGCACTGTCCAGCATTCTGCATCTCAGTCATGGAGCAGTTTATTAGGAACAGTATAACGTACATATACCAGGTAGGGTCTGCCATTGCTCTCAAAACAGCCTCATGGCTTGAAGAATGGCAAGGGAAAAACTATCCGAGACAACATAAAGAAGGAACCTTGAGAGGAACCAGACTCAAAATGGAAGCCATCATCATCTAGGTGACACCGGATAGTGCAGTTATACAGTGAATCATTTCCATTTTATAATGGAATACTATAGAGTCAAAAAGTGCTATTGTGTTAATAGTATTTTATGAGCAGTTTATGAACATGAGCAAATTCATTATAGTTTTAACTTTTAGGGTGTGTTCAGACCTGTAGATTTGACCTTTGTTCCGAAATGGTGAGTTAAATTGTTACAATGTTGCATTTTCTCCTTGGCTCGGTTCACTTTTCCAAGGTAGCGTATTAAAACATGTTTATGCAAGTCACATGTGAGTAAACTGTCCGTTCATTGGTCGGAGTTCTAGGGTTCCGCCCATAGCGATCGTCCATCAAGATGGATAGACAGCAGCTCTGTGAGCTTATTGTGATTATGTTTTAGCTGTAGTTATTATAATTTATCAGTTTTAGCAGGAATTGATGTTTCACGGAGCGATTAAAACCCATCTCCTTGAGACGCTTGCTAAACAATTTGTAAACCTGTGCATTGTTATGAGTTTTTTAAAAAGTTGTTCAGAAATATGTTCATCAGACCAAATTACAATAAGGCATTTTACCTCGTCTTTGGTCCAAGTTAAACTGGCGATTCTTGTTGAGAGCCATTAACAAAATTTCCGTGTTCATATATGTCGTAGTCTAAAGTCTGTTATATCGAACTGATATTATTAACTGTTCTGTGATGGAGACTTTAGTGCAAACTGCTCTTAGCAACTGCAGTGCTAAGGCAATCCAAAGAAGATCCGCAGCCATCTTTATGGTTTCAACAGTTTGTGGTACCATCCTCAGTAATCTCATGGTTTCCATGTGGGGCCATCAGTTGTAGCAGCAGCGAGTGATTTTCAGGTGACACAAACTCCGAGGATGGATCACAAAGGTCCGGAGAGCAGAAGAACATAATATTCAACACGCAGCAAGCCCAATAATAGGGATAGAACAAGTTGAATAATGATAAACAAAACACATTACAACAATGTACAATGTAATTTACACTTTACAGTCTGCGCCCGATTTCATGATTTGCTCTGCTCTTCTGTGGTCTGTCGTGTCCTTAAGAAATCTAAAAACTCACATATGGCCTGGAGTTGAATTTTGTGAACAGCGAGCCAACACATTTCAGAAACATCAATGCCTCGCGTGATTTTTTTTTTTTTTTTTACCTTCTTGTTCTGTATCATCACTTTTTGTTTATGACTTTAAGAAATTACACCATTGTCAGTCATTTCTTACATATCCATGATGCCTAAGCACGTGTGGACGTTTTTGATGTGGTTACTGGGACTATGGTTGCTGCTATGACCTTGGTACTGCCACATACACATTTGCACTCAGGTCTCCTTTAGTGAACAGTGGACTAGTTCAACAAACAGACTTCATGTAAAAACCATAATGAACTTTCCTTTACTTTCCTTCACTTTCATCTGTTGTTACCCAGATAAGGATGGGTTCACTTCTGAGTCTGGTTCCTCTCAAGGTTTCTTCCTCATATCATCTTTTTCCTCACCACCGTCGCCACCGGCTCACTCAATAAGGATAAATTCACACATTTAAAATCTGTATCCTCTGTTTATATGTTTCTGTAAAGCTGCTTTGAGACAATGTCCATTGTTAAACATGCTATATAAATAAAATTGAATGGCATCTTTACTATTATTCATAACTTTTCTCAAAACTTCAAACAAAAAGTGTGTCAAAAAGAAGTCTCTCAGTCATTAGGGAAATTACTCATACATTAAAATGTCATTATATTTTATTATTATTTATATGTTACTGAAAGGGGGGTGGGGAGCTGCAGAGCTGATCCATGTACATGTGATAAAGTTTCAGCACTCTAAATCTGAGAGGTGCTGGATCATTTTCTGGCATGATTGAGAGCAAATTAAGTACTGCTTGTCATGCTGTCGCTTTGTTGCTTGCTGCCATCTCTGAAATCACAGCTCTGTGTTATGCACATTGATAGAAAAAAAATATGACATAGTGTCACCAGTCACTTTTCCGCTTGCTAGTGTGGATGTAGGGTAGGATGTCACATCTTGGTCCATCTGTCTGCAACCTTGTTAAAACACACAATAATATTCTTCATGCAAATGCCTATTTCAAATACCCACAATTCACAGCATCCTGGCTCTTTGTATTGAGTGGGTATTACATTTACATTTATTCATTTAGCAGACGCTTTTATACAAATGAGGAAATACAAGCAAAGCGATATATCAAGCGGAGTACAATACAAGTAGTGCTACTGTACAAGATTTATAATTGAGTTCTAGAAAAGCAAAGTGCGCAGAGTAAATGTGTAAGAGCCAGCGTAAGTTTTGTTTTATTTTTATTCTTGTAAAAATAATGTTGGTTTGGTATTTTAGGGGTTGTTAAGCGCTCATGGAAGAGGTGGGTCTTCAGCTGTTTTTTTTACAGATGGTGAGAGATTCTTTGGTCTCGGATTGAGGTTGGAAGTTCATTCCACCACTGAGGGATGGTTAGTGTGAAGGTTCTGGAAAGATACCTTGAGCCACGCTGAGTAGGTAGTACCAAGTGTCGGTCATTAACCGCTCACAGATTGCCTGATGGAACGTAAGCCCTCAGGAGCGTGTTGAGGTACTGTAGGAGGGTGGTGTTCCAGACAAGGTCTTGTACGTGAGCATCAAGGCCTCGAATTTTATACGGGCGGCTACAGGAAGCCAGAGAAGGGAGATGAAGAGGGGTGTGACATGGGTTCTTTTGGGCTGGTTGATGATGAGGCGTGCTCTTATTATCTGTGAACCTCACTGTACAGAGATGACAGTTGAGCTAACACTAAAGAGTACATTTTAACTCCAGTGAAAATGGAGAATGTTGCAGATTAGTGAGAATGTTAGTAAGTCACTGTTAGTATCTTTTTAAAGGCAGCTTTGAATCCGTTCTGCTGAGCTATTATACAGTATGTGTGACTACATGAAGAAAAGTGTGTGTCTGTGAGTGAGTGCACATAAAAGCTTTCTCCTGTAGGCTCAAACACCTTTATTGACAAACAAATTGAGAAGTCCTTGCAGTCTGCATCACATAATTCAATTCATGAAACTTTAAAACCATTGGTATTTTTTGATGGATTTTTTCCGTTAAAGCACCAAAAAAAAAAAAGAAAAAAAAAAAGAAGTATATATTTTTCTGTTGCGTCTTCGTGTTATGAATAGAATAAAGAGCTCCATTCAGAGGAGTCGTCACAAATCTCCTGCTGTCCCAGGCAGACAGCCTCAGACATGCCTGATTGGGTGGGTGAATCTGAAATGACGCAGAGAGAGGAAAACCATTACCAATGCCTGGTGATTTCAAATGCAAACTACACACTTGCCACATGGACAAGCAAACTATTGAGTGGGTATAGATGAAGAGAGTGAGGGCTATTTGTATGCCTGCCATTAATTTCTCCTTCTCTGATTCATTATATTCTTCTGTACGTTGTTGAGACACTTATGCTCTCATACTCACGCTTCATGTTTGTCCCAATGCTGTTTGACTCAGTCCCAAAACTATCATAGCAATTGTAGTCCTAAGCCATCAAGGCAAATCTGTTTATATGAATTGTTGTCGAAAGCCATCTGCTTTGCTTTTAAGTGGTACCATTCTCAGTAATATCAATGGTGCTCAGGTTGTCCATGTAGGGCCATCCACAACAACAGCAATTGATTTCCAATTCATGAGAGCTCCAACCAGAAGTAGGGCATCATGATGGATCAGGCAGGTCCGGAAAGCAGAGAGAACGTAACTGGTCATGATCACTGGTATCACAGGAATAACCATATCCTAAACCTTAACTTTCCTTCCTTTTCATTCTGGGTCATCTGGCCTCCTTCCACCATCCAGAAACATGCTGGTAGTTGTATTGACTAAGATAAATTGTCTCTAGATGTGAATGAGTGTGTAAATGTGTGTGCATGGTGCCCTGCGTTGGACTGACATCCCATCCAGGCTTGCACCCAATGCTTCCAAGATAAGGATAAGTATGCAAACCTGACCAGGAAATAAAGTTACTGAAAGTGAATAAGTGGGTTAAAGTGATTGATTTTATCTCTCTGTCTCAATGGTGTTCAGGTCAGGCATTTGATTATTCCACTTTTGGGTCAAATTTGCTTAAGCAGTATGTTTTATCTCCACTGTCTTACAAGCATGCTGAAACACCGTCCAGTGTTTGCCTGGATCTGAGCAGTTAAGCTGTCTCTGTACACATGACATCCATCCATCCATCCATCTTCAACCGCTTACTCCTTTACAGGGTCACTGACAGTACATCCTAATTCTTCCCTCAGCAGGCACATCAAACACCGATAATGCAGTTCCAATAGCAACCATACAGCACATGCCCTCTGCCATCAACACAAAAGCTGTATGCCTTTGGATGTAACCTCTGCCATGAGCAGTTCCTTTATTTCCTACACTTGTCTCAGTACATCACTTTGTGAACAGGTATTTTTTCTCTCTTTTAAAAGTAACACATAGACGTAGCCTTTAGAACTTCTCCTGGTTTTCATGTAGTGCATGCTTCCATTCTTAAAATGACATGGGGGGGGGGG
>JAFFST010046640.1:19729-29739 GCA_022414735.1 Noturus placidus | reverse complement strand
TTTTTATTTGTTGAAAAAGTTTGAAATATCCAATAAATTTGGTTCCACTTCATGATTGTGTCCCACCTGTTGTTGATTCTTCACAAAAAATTACAGTTTTATATCTTTACGTTTGAGGCCTGAAATGTGGCAAAAGGTCGAACAGTTCAAGGGGGCCGAATACTTTCGCAAGGCACTGTATGTATGTATATAATACTACTGTGTGTGTGTTTTCTTCCATAATTTATTAAACATAGAGTTAACGAATTTGTGATGTTTTCATATATGCTTCTGACCACTTTTATTTATAATTAATGATATTTTGATGCTAATGTGAGACAAAATCAAAACTCACACGCCCACACAGTGGTGTGTGGGAAAGTGGGGACCTGCTTCTAATCCCCTATTTACTCACTTAGGTTTCAGCAGTGTAAGCGTGGCTTGCTATTTCTGAGGTTTCAAATAGCTCCCTGCAGATCTTATCAGCTATCTCTCTCCCTTTTTCTTCCCCTCAAAATCCCTCCTCAGATCTTATTCCTCTGCTTCTCCACTTTAAAAGTACCACCTGTGATAAGACCAGAACTCAATCCGATATACAGTTCTGTACTGGTCCAACTCATAAAGATGCCCGACAGAGTTTTTGTCCTTTGTCCTTTGAGAGCTTAAAAATTGTGTATGTGCATTAAACTTCATCAAGCAGTTGCCGTTGGACGATTGGAATTCATATAGAAGAGAGAAAGATACCTTTATTAACTGGATTGTCGCACTGACTTTAATCAGATATTCAACAAAAAAGATCTGCACTAATTTCCATGTTGTAGATTTTGATTATCTTTTACAGATTTCTAATAAACAATATAATGTTAAAACAATAGTAACAAAATGTTGATTTTAGCTGATGAAAAAAAATCAGCAATAGCATTTTTTTTACATATTTAAATGTAAATTTAGTTTTAGACTTTGCGAGCTGTCTTTTATGATTATTTTTTTTATTTTTTTTGCCACACTGTACGAGATGATGTCAATAAAACCCTGGCAGAATTCTACAACAGGCTGCACGATAACATGTCATGATCCATGTCACATGAAAATCCTACAATGATTTAACTGTGATTAAAAAAAAAAAAAAAAAAAAAAAAAAAAAAAAATGACAATTCTGTGCTTACATAATTCTTTTCTGTCCAGTAGCATGTTTTGTTTGTTACATCATTGCCACTTCTGTTTTTAAAGCTCTCCCAAGAGTTTTGCATAATTCTAGGCTGTCCTCTGGGGTGCAAGGTGGCTTACTGGTACAGATACACATATTTGCCTTGCACCTTCAAGATTGGGGGTTTGATTCCCGCCTATGTGCAAAATTTGTGTGCTTTGGGGGTTTGCTCTGGGTTCTCCGGTTTCCTCCCCAAAGTCCAAAGACATGCATTGCTGGCTAATTGGCATTTTTACATTTTTCCCCATTCTGATGATTAGTGCGAACATTAACTAAACCTCTTGACCAGTATCTGCGTGTTTGTATGCATTAGGCTGCTGTCACACTATTTTTTCAGAACAGATCAAGCTAAGACTGATATCATCACCCCCCCCCCATCCCATACAAGTACCTCTACTGAAATATCATTGAAGCTACAAAATCTGTTACTGCCTTAATGCAGAACAAAGTGAGGCAATTGACTCCAGACCTAGCACTGACCCAAACCCAATAGTACTGTGTTGCGTTTGTACAGTGTTGAATTGTAGGTGGAAATGACTTGTTGGTGGTACAAGTCATCATTTGGCTGTTTGTGAATGTATTGATTCTGCTCTAAAACAAAGCAATTATTCACTCTCTACTTTATCCAGTTACAGAAACAGATATTTTACCCAGAGAGAGCCTGCGTGTCCCTGAGTGCGTACGTGCATGTTTCCCAGTAATTGTGGGTCCTTCCTTGTAGTGTCATCAAGTGCAATGCCACACACAGAGAAATATTGTTTTTAGTTTTTTTTTTTTCCAGTTCTTGATCCTTAGCTAATCCATACACAAAAGGTCATCTCTATAATGCTGACATTGCCCCAATCTATGTTGTTCATGATGTTGACCTTATTCTGGTCTAGTACATTCATGAAGCTGATGTTTTCCTGGTCTAGTCTGTACATCACACTGACATGACAATGCATTGCATTTTTCTGGTCTGTTATAACATTATACCAGTCGATTACAATTCCATACTTGTCATTCCGGTGTCTCCCATTCCACATCATACATGGCACATGACTCATGTATGATTTCACTTCAGTCTAGGCTTTACACATCACTGGCAATTACCCAGTCTAGTCCATACATGAGGTTGACCCTGTCCCAGTCTAATCCATTATTCCATACATTGGAGTGACATTAACCCAGTCTGATCCATATAGTGCACTTACTTTAAGCCAGTCCAATCTATACTGACATCCCACCCTCTTCAAATCCATGCATAACAGACATTATCCTAGTGTGTTTCACGCATACATGAGGCTGACATCACTTCTTTGTAAGATGAATTTCAAGCTAAATGCAATATGTTTGTTTATTTATTTATTTATTTATTGCTATTTATCATTGACATCACTGAATATATTGCAAGTTTGGTTGAAGTGGAATAAATAACACGTTTTATCTTAGTAGCACATATATATTTTAGCATGTATGGAAAGTTTAAAGGGGGAGAAGTAGACGTGGGCCAAATTTAAAAATGGCTGCTATTTCATAATGGGTGAGGGTTGATGCAAATCATTATTACTATTTTTTTTTGTTGTTGTTGTTCTCATGCTAACTAAGATGGTGAATAAAATCATCAAAATCTGTGATGGTGCAGTTCCAAATCCTGGTTAATTTGACATGAAATCACTAATGTAGCATATAGCATACGCTTCAGTTTCTGTAGCTTTTGCTTGCACTTAAACATTCTTAACCATGACTGGACGTTGTATGAAACATCATCCACTGCACAATCACCATGTTGGTATTTTGCTAATTTGCTAACTGGAAGAAATTCTACTGTTCTCCTCCACTTGTAATTTTTAAATGTGAAGCCTAAACATGGCTTAAGAGAAAAAAAATAAAATAAAGATTTACCCATTTATATGAACAAAGCCATAGAGAAAGCTCAGTTATTTACCACTAAATTAAGTTCAGAGGTATAAAAGAGGCTTCAAAAGCTTTACTATGATAGCTTGATGGGTCTTAGAGCAATTTTAGACCATTTGTATGTACCAGTGGGGTTTGGGTGTGTGGATGTGAATGCCTGGGTTTGTGCTTGACAGTGTATTACCCACAATGATGTAATCATCTCATCTCTGTTCCTCCTCCTTTTTGAAGCTTTATGAAAAAGCAAGGGAAAATAAATATACACAGCATCACACACTCAGCAAGCCACAGAGTAAATCAGCAACTCTAAATTACAGGTTTGCACTCCTGCACCGCCTCAGCTCAGTAACCCCTCCTCCTCTTCAACCCCAAATTGAGAACCGCACTACCCACAATGCATTCAGGCATAATGTGAAACTGGCACACACCAAACCACATCTGCCAGTTTAACACGTTTAATAGCCATTCCTGCTTGCCACCTGATTGGGGAAATTAACACTAGACTCAATGGCTGAGTTGTTTTAACGGTCCACACCACAGTCACATTCCATTATCCCACCCCCCACCCCTCCCCTACCATTTTTATATCTAGATATTTCTTGTCCTTCTTCTAAACTGGTAATCTAATGAGGTGTATTGGTTCATGAGCATTGTTCTGGGTAGTCTCAGTGGAAGCACTAGATTATAGAAGGATGAATGAATGAAACATTGAATCTCAATAACCAGTAACTCATTTTAATGCACTGACATCATAGTGTTTCACACCTAAGCCTTTCTCCAAAGCCGGCATTCATCCTCCATTCTTTTTTTCCCCTCTCCGTCCTTTGTTTTAGCATTGTTTCTTTCATCACCATTTCAACATCTTTGGGATTTTTATGATTTTTACGATTATGAGACCTTGGCATTCTCTTGTAAATGGCTTGCCCAGGCATGGGATAAAAGTTAATGATCTTAGCGTCTCATTTCGAGGGCCCCTTGTTCAGGGTGCACTGCCTTTACAGCCACTTGAGATAGAGGGAGGCTGTAAGAAAGGGAGAAAAAGAGAAAAGAGGGAGTCGCACAAGCAGAAATTATGAAATGGACGGATAATGAGATCTGCCATTACTGTAAAACTGAGAATGGTTGTGCCTCGTAAAACCAGATAGAGCGAGAAAAAGAGCAGTGCACACATGAAAGTGAGAACTGGTGAGTGTGGGAAGGCCAAGGGTGCCAGAGAGAAATTATTTGGTCCATAATTTACCCACCATGCTCTGGGGTGGAGTTGGGTCAGTGCAGAAATGCGTTTTTTGACCATTTTTCTTCTGGCACAGTTAACCGGATGATGGAGCAGGAACATTATGAGTGAGAGAGCCATGGACCTTGAAGTTGGCCTCCCTGATTCCTCACCACTAGTGCATCATGGGAACTTTCAAGCTATTTCACAATCACTAGGTTGCATGCCTGGTCAGTGTTCTTGTCAGTGACAATATGATTATACAGTATATATATATATATATATATATAGCAAAAAACATACATGAATGAAAGTGTGCCTTAGGTTTCCATTTTCAAGATCTGTGTTTTGTCTTAAAGAGAACAAAAAATACAGCTAGTGTTATGGGTTGCATCAGTGCTTTAACATTGCATTCAGCTGTTTTACCAACAACATGGCCGTACATATACTAGCCAAACCTTTGAGGAGATTAACTCAGGCTACGTCCACTGTAATCCGGATAGATCTGTAAACTTCAGTTTAATTTTCAAAAGCTGTCCATCTAGACTGGTTTACGTGTTCCAGATTTAGCTCATCCACACTGAACATGTTTCTGTAAAAGCGTAAGAAGCTTTGGCCTGCGATCATTTTCATCAGGCGTTCATTTAAAGATTATTGAAGGGTGCACGGTGGATTAGCACGTTCGCCTCACACCTCCAGGGTCCGGGGTTCGAGACCTGCCGGGGCCATGTGTGTGCGCAGTTTGCATGTTCTCCACGTGCTGCGGGGTTTCCTCTAAGTACTCCGGTTTCCTCTCCCAGTCCAAAGACATGTATGGCAGGCTGATTGGCATGTCTAAAATGTCCATGTCTGAATGTGTATGGACTGGAACCCTGTCTAGGGTGTACCCCCCTTGTGCCCTGGGATAGGCTCCAAGTTCCCTGTGACCCTGAAAAAGGAATATGCAGTAGAAGATGGATGGATGGTGATTGAAGATGTAGCCTGAAGTGAATGATTGTTCCAAATGATGAACAAGCAAGGCTGTTTCTGTACTGGTCGGAGCTAATTCAGAATCTGAAGCACAGAACACAAGCCTCAGCATTTACGCATGTCTTTCAGCTTGGCTTTTCCTGTTTATTTTTTTGGGCCTACTGTGTAATTTGTGTAGGCAGAGATTGCCCACAGCACAAAGCCATGAAATGAGACTCGGACCACACAGTTTCTACACCAGAGGCTGAAAATCATTGTTTCTAAAGCTATCTTGTTAATTTTAATTGCACCCCCCCCCCCCCCCCCCGAACTTATCAAAATATGGGAATACACACAATTATAAATCTTGCTGTAAACTGCATGTCAGTGAAAAAAAAAAATATGTAATTTAAAATACTATGAATACATTTTAAGCTGGTGTGTGTAGGTGTTTTTTTCCCCTTAATTAAAATAAAAATATGATCATGGTGCAAGAGGACAAATAATACTGTATAGTATGGTGTTCCTGAGCTGCTATGAATTGTAGCTACATTTGTACACCTATATCACAAGGCAGTTCAGATACAATAAATGTCATCACACTCAAACTTTAGGCATTGAAGAAGTCAGCCTGCATGGTCAGAGTCAGCAGATAATCAAGTGAGAATGAGAGAGACAGTGAAACTGTTGATCTTCTGAGTTTTCACAAATAGCAGTCTCTAGAGTTTATACACAATGGTGGGGAAAACAACACACACAAAAACATCTGTTGTAGTGAGTGGACGTTCTGTGGATGGGGATGAGAGAGGTCAAAGGAGTACAGCCAGCCATACTTTGAGCTAACAGGAAGGCTACAGTAACTTAAGTAATCACTGTTTAAAACTGTGCTCAACAGAAAAGCCTCTCAGAAGGAGCAACATGCCACACCTTGTGGATGGGTTACAACAGCAGAAGACCATGTCATATTCCACTCCTGTCAGCTAAGAACAGGAATCTGGGGCTATGGTGTGCTGAAGTAAAACATTGGAAAAAGGTCACGTGGTCTTTTTAAAATCTTCAACTGTCCGGTTTTTGTGAACCGGTGTATTACGTTCTATTTTAAACACTGACACTTTTTTGAACACCTTAAAACGGGAAGGAATAACTCACAACAGACCATGCTGCTATATGAAAATAATGCATGCTGGGGGTTGTGATGTGGCACAAAATGAAAATGGAGTGCTGCTACTATCCAGAAGTGTATTATTTTCATATTAGAGGTACAGTCTGGAGTGTGATATTCCTTACATATTTGAAGGTGTTCAAAAAATTCACAAAAACCTTTGGTTAGTTGCTACCACGGAAACCATAACGTATTAGATTGAGTGCAATATTAATCTATTGTTCATGTTACATCTGGAACTACTGTGCGAGGTTGCATGTTACTCACATGCGAGGTTGTGGGTATGATTACTGCCTCCACCCTGTGCATGTAGATTTTGCATGTTCTCCCTGGCTTTGGGGGTTTCCTCTGGGTTTTCCGGTTTCCCTCCCCAGTCCAAAGGCATGCACTGTAGTCTGACTGGCATTTCCAGATTGTCCGTTGTGTATGGTTGGCACTCCATCCAGGTTGTCCCCCGCCTTGTGCCCCAAGTTCATGCACGGAAAAGTACAAAACACTGGATGGATGGACGGATGGATGGATTTATTCATCTTCAGTAAGCGCTTTATCCTGATCTGGGTCGCTTTGGATCCGGATGCTGACTGGCATTTCCAAATTGTCCATAGTATGTGTATATATGTGTGATTGTGCTCTACGATGGGCTAGCAACCCATCCAGGGTGTCCCCCGCCTCATTCCCCTAATTCCGTGGGAACTAGAAGCTCCTGGCTCCCAGCAACCTTGTGTAGGATAAGCGTTACAGAAAATAGATGGATGGATAAACTTTCCAAACTTACCTCTTTTTTGTTGCCGAAAGGCCATGTAGCACATACAAAAAACCACATTGATTCTAGGACACTGAGACAAATTGCTGAATTATCTTGACGGTTTAATTTGAGCCTGCTGTTGTTTGCTGTCAGTCATGATAATGCTCGAGAAAGAACTAAAGAGAATTTGGGATGCGAAGTTTTGCCGTAGTCTTGATTCCAGGCACTCTGAGGTACACATGTATGTCTGGAACTAATCAAACCTTTCTGTAGATTTGACTACAATACTGTGGGCCAGCTTTAAAATCCTTTTCAACCTCTATTAGTGTTTTTCCACCATGATGATTCACGACTCGGCTCTTTAGCTCGGCTTTTCCTGTTTATTCTTATTGTGGTCTGGTGTGTAATTTGCGTAGGCTGACGGTGTCGACAGAACACAGCCATGGAATAACTCAGACCACACACTCATAGAATATGAGTGAAGCATTAACTACACTATTTAAGCAATTAAGAAACATAGTTTGTTGTTTTTATACACATTTGATTGACAAGAAGCATAATTATGAATTGTATTAAAAGCATTTCAGGAGTGGTTTGTGTGTTTAGTTTTTTGTTTGTTTGTTTGTTTGTTTTTTGCTGTACTTACTATACTTCTTTACTGTATATCAAATTTAATAAGATAAATGCTGGAAAATCCACCCCAACCCTTTCTCCCAGTTCATGAGAGTTTACACTGACTTGAGCTTACCAGGAAAGTTTTAAATGAAGACAAATGTTGCTGAACTGTTTTGCTGTTTTGAATCGCGCCAGCTGTTGTTTACTGTCAGTTATGTTAATGGTCCAGATGAAGCTAAAGAGAAGCAGTTTTGGGATGTTGAGATTTGTTGTACTAATATTATGATTTTGTATATCATGATTTCCACATGAATATATAGGACCATCATACATTTATTAGAAGATACAGGAAAATGCTTGATTAAGTGGCAAATGTAATGTGTAAACTTACTGTCAAAACAGCTGGTTCTCAGCTGGCTAACTGCTCTGCTCTGTCAAATGCTGGACTGGAAACTTGAAGTTTAAGTGGATATTTTTGTTTTGTTTTTTAATTGAGATAATTTCATAGTTGGATAATTAATTATGAATTGGGGGCACCGTGTCTTAAAGGTTATCGTATTTGCCTCACACTTCCATGGTTGGAGGTTCAATTCCAGAGTTTACTTGTTCTCCCCGTGCTTTGGGGGTTTCCTCCAGTTACTCTAGTTTCCTCCCCCAGTCCAAAGACATGCGTTTTAGGCATTTCTAAATTGTCCATAGTGGGTGAATGAGTGTATGAGTGTGTGTGCAATGAGTTGGCACCCCGTCCTGGGTGTCCCCACCTTGTGACGTGAGCTTGTGATAGGTTCCAGGCTTCCCGTGACCCTGTGCAGGATCAGTGTTAAAGAAAATGGGTGTATTAATTGTGAATCAAAGATTGAAGACAGAGAAGAATGTACTTTACTAATGCTTAGAAAATTGTCATTTGTGCATATAAATGGTCTGAATAAATAGCTAAAACAATCAATAATTGACTACCTTCTATGTCCTTGTTGTTTGATACTGCAGAATATCTGTGTATAGATGTTCATTTTAAAGTGCTCCAAGTTCAAGCTAAAAAGAAAACTATAATAAAAGGCATGTGAGATCACTAAATGCAGAAACCACAGTGTGAAAGGAAAGACTAGAGGCAATAAAAGTAAAAATTCACAAAATTACTCACTAAAAGACAGAACACAAAGAAAATGGAATATACAATTTGTGTAAGATGCACAATACACAATAAAACACTGGGTATTTAGGTACCGCAGACTTTATAAACCCAAGAATAAGTATGAAAAAGGGGTCTTGACAGAGAATTCAGAAATGTCTGTAGTGGAGAGATCCACGGTGAAAGTGTAAACTATTCCACAGCCTTGGGGCAGCAACGAAATGTGCGATAACCTGTGAACTGTAACCCGGGCTGGAATCAACAAAAGCAGCTTCAATGTTTGACTCAAAAGTATAAATATGTTATAAGTCCCAAACAACACTGTGTCTTACTGAATGCTCTGATTTGAAAAAAAAAAAAAAATTAAATCAAAATGGTTGCTCAAAGGTTCTTTGGATGGTTCAATTAACCCCTCTATCTGGTTTTAATTGGGACCTTTTTTTGGACAGAGAAACCCATCTGTTAGAGTGTTTCTCTTTTAAAAAAAGGACAAACCAGTAACCATACAAAATGCTTTTCTAAGAATGTAGAAACACAGGACAGTTCCTCAAACCAGCACCATGTTAGTCCAGAAAACAATATTTAATTTGCTATCTGCTGAGAGAAACTGGATGTCTTGTGGTTGACGGATACTGGGAGGGGGGGATGAAGAAATTAATAAAAAGGTTTGGGTTAATCAGTACACAGCTGCACTATTCAAACCCCAATTATTCACATTGTACATGCATTAAAATGTTCACATATTTCCACTTTATGACAAATTCAATGCAAAATGTTGCAGTTTAAAACCAACGACTGTAACTACACAAACCTTGTGTTATTGCAGTTTAAAATGTCAGAGAGAAGTGGAACATTTCCCCACATTTCTGAGCTTAATTCTCATTTCGAAATATGATAACACTCAAACCATGCCATCTGTCAGAGCTTCTGCTGAATATAAATAATTAATGCTGTTAAATTCTGTCCAAGGAACTGTAGTTTGTGACCTTATGTTTTATAGTGGAGTTGAAGATTTTCTTTTTTCTATACTACTGGGAATCGATGCCAGACAGCTGAGATTGTGTGTGTGTGTGTGTATATATATATATATATATATATATATATACTCTCTCTTTA
>JAFFST010046640.1:7190-19689 GCA_022414735.1 Noturus placidus | reverse complement strand
TATATATATATATATATATATATATATATATATATATATATATATATATATATAATATGCATATTTTTTTAAGGAGATTTTATATTAAATTCTAAAAACTCCAGAAAATTTTGTCTTTGTGTGAGAATGTTAGGATTAGCATCATCTAGCTACAGTAAAACATGACAACATAGCAGAATTAAACACAGTAATGCATGCGATTGTGTTCTCTTAATCTTAACTTACTCTCTTAATCTATTCTCTTAACGTACTAGTAATTTATTTAGAAAACAACATCCTTAACGAAGAAAGAAACATTTTGCACATCAAAGCCTGTGAGCCTGTCGCTGTTTGCATCCTTTATGCAGAAATATTTCTATTCATTATTTAATGTAAAGCCAAGCTAGATTGGCCTTGGCTTTCACTGCTGTCAATGCTGAGAGAAATGAGCTGTGCATATATGAGTAAAAGGCGTTTGCTCAGGGAAAGAAAATGTACTTTATGCATTGGTAATGGTGAAGTCTCTGCTGAGCAAATAAACAGATAGATTTTTGATATTTTACAGATAAAAATTGCACTGCTTTAATCACATTATTTATAGCTGGTGGCATGTTTGCACAGTGGGTAGTACTGCTGCCTCATTGCTTTCTGTGTGGAGTTTCTCATGTTCTCATGGGTTTTCTTTTGGTTCTATGGTTTCCTCCCAACACCCAAAAACGTCGGGGTTACACATGACAATGCTATGACAATGCTATGCAATTGTCTTGTTCCCTTCTCAGGAAACAGGGTTACATGCGTAACCCAGACGTTCCCTTTCAAAGGGAACTTTGACGTTGCATTTAGCATCACAGTATGAGAATGAAAATACCCACTCGGTCATACAGAGGGTATGGTCTGTTCAAATAGACCCAAGCCCTGGGGTCACTGCAAGACACTTGAGCCCGGGGTGGAATGACTATCCATTTACATTTACATTTATTCATTTAGCAGACGCTTTTATCCAAAGCGACTTACAAATGAGAGCACACTCACACATCAATGGTAGCAGAGCTGCCATGCAAGGTGCTAGCTTGCCATCGGGGGCAACTTAGGGTTCAGTGTCTTGCCCAAGGACACTTCGGCATGGGATCACCCGGGCCGGGATTCGACCCACCAACCCTACGATTAGTGGATTAGTGGACAACCCGCTCTACCCACTGAGCTACAGCCGCCCTATATCCAGCAGTCCATCCAGGCAATAATAACGAATGAATGTGTGTGGCATAGACCATACTGCAGCCGCACACACATCCTGCAAGGATACCCCTTTGGACAAAGCCTTCTAGAAGGCAACTGCCCTAGTGGAATGAGCTCTTATGCCCAGAGGTGCCTCGTAAGCCATAGAGATTGCTTCCACTATCCAGTTAGAGATGCGCTGCTTTGACACAGCATCACCCTTACTGTCACCACCAAAGCAGACCAGCAGCTGCTCCGACTTATGCCACTGGCTGGAGCGGTGGACATAAGTACAGAGAGCCCTTACCGGACACAGCAGGTGCATTCTCTCTTGTTCCGGTGTGAGGAACGGAGGAGGGCAGAAGGCCTGCTACACCACAGGGTGAACAGCCGATGTAGGCACTTTAGGAATATAATCCGGCCTGGGTTACAGGAAAGCCTTGGCTAGTCCAGCTGCAAAGTCAAAACAGGAGGTGGCAACAGTTGCTTGAGAGATGTCAGGGCCAGTAGAAGAGCTCCCTTTAGAGTCAGAAGCTTATCAGAGGCTGACTCTATGGGCTCAAATGGGGCCCCTGACAGACCTTCCAAGACCACAGAAAGGTCCCAGGAAGGTATGCGTGGCTTGCAGATGGGCCTCAGCCATCTGGCACCATGCATGAACCAGGATCTATGAGCTGGTGTCCCTTAGGGGCCAGACCCACAGTTCCCATAGTTCTGGCCGAGGGTGATAAATCAGCCCTCCGGCTTGAGGCAGTAGGTCCCTGTGGATGGGACTCCCCCAAGGAGTGTCGTCGAGCAGGGACATCATGTCCGAGAACCATATTCGAGTTGGCCAATAAGGTGCTACTAGCAGGAGACATAGATGGTCTTGCCGAACTCTCACTAGCACTTATGGGAGCAGAGTGATCGGGGGAAAGCATACAGACTTGACCTTGGCCACGTGTGCACCATGGCATCCAGCCACAGTGGTGCAGGTACCCCAGCAGGCATTGTGTCATCTCTTCGGAGGCGAACACATCCACTTCCGCTTGTCCAAACCTCCCCCATATGGCCATACGGTTGCCCGGAATGAACATTGCACTCACTGACAAGAAATTTCCCTCTGCCTATAGAAGTAGTAGCCTGCCTTAGAGTCCTCTCCGAGGATGAAACCCCCGACTTTTCAGCTACCGCTGAAATGGTCTCCTGTGCAATAGGCCCAATGGTATGTGTTGGCTGATGCTGCCATAAGGCCCAACAACCTCTCGTAAAGGCTGGAGGGGATGCCCAGACCCAGCTTTATTTTGCTCAAAGTTGATAGGATCAATTGTATGCATGTTGGGGATAGAAACACCCTCATCGTAGTAGAATCCCATATAACCCCTAGAAAAAAAATATAATCTCCTCTGCTCTGGAGAAAACATATAATTCTTGAAGTTCAACCTGAGCCCCAAGCTGTGAGTGAGAACAACATATTGATGTTGAACTGCCTGTTCCCTGGATCATGCGAGAATTAACCAGTCATCCAGGTAATTTAGTACACGGATGCCCCTGAGTGGCAAGGGAGCCAGAGCAGCATCCATGCACTTTGTGAAGGTGTGAGGGGATAAAGCTAGCCCAAAGGGAAGAACCCGAAATTGGTATGTGTTTTCTCCAAATGCAAACCTCAGGAACTTCCTGTGGCTGGATGATATTCCTATGTGGAAATATGCGTCTTTCACATCTATCGTCACAAACCAGTCCTCGGACTGAATCTGTGGCACGATAAGTTTAAACCTGTATGTCCAAAGAGTATGGTTCAGAGAACACAGATCTAAAATTGGCCGCATACTCCCATATTTTTTGCGGAAAAGGAAATAATGGCTGTAAAAACCTCCCTCCCTTAGGGAACGGGGTACATGTTCTATGGCCCCATTTGTCCAAAAGGGAACTTATTTCCTGCGCTAACATTGGGTTCTGCTCTGTGCTGACAACTGTGGTGAGCACACCTTTGAACCGGGGGGTCGAGCTCTGAACTGGACCCTGGTAACCCTTTTCTATGGTAGACAGAACCCATGGGGACACACTTGGCAATAGATTCAACGCTGCCAAATGGCCTTTCAGTGAGGTTAGCTTTTCCACATTTCGTTGGAGGGAACACATCAGATTTCCATTGCCCTGTGACATCTTGCTGCCCAGAGAAGACTGAAAACGTGGGATGGCCGTGGCCAGGGCCAGCCCTACAGTAGCACTCGGGGCTGGTTGCCCTAGCAACCCCATGCCCCCTGCTATGTCCCTCTGTGGCCCCTCAGGACCATTCGTTCCTTGCCTGCTTTGCTCTTATGATCATTCTTATATCAGGCCTCTTAGCAGGCTGTGGCTGTGGCTGCCTGGTCCCCTTGGCTTTCTGCAGAGGCAGGCGGGCCGCCACACTCATCTTCTGCATCTCCCTTGCACCAACGCTGGCCCATGCTCCACTCATGGGGGCCTGTGCGAACTCGACACGATGGGGAAGGAACTGGCTGAACGCCGCCATTTGCTGTGCGGTGGCATTGACCACGCCGCCAAACAGGCCGGAAGGTTTAACAGGGGCATTCAGCACCTATCTTTGTCCCCCATCCCTGAGAGGTTGAGCCATAGGTGCGTTTCCACCACAACCAGGCTACCCACTGAACGGGCGATATGGTGGGCCGTTTGTTTGGTCGCCCCGAGACGTAAATCTTACATGGCTTGAAGGTAAAGTTGGCCTCCCTAAATTACCTGCCGTTGACGGAGAGAGGTGGCTCACAAGCGCCTCCTCCACCTTTGGCATCGCTACATAGCGGTGCTGCTCACTCCCCATGATGGCTGAGTAATCAGATATTGTGGGGTTATAAACATGGCTAGTTTATGGTTTTCCCCAGAAGCGTGATACCTCCTCTTGCACTTCTGGAAAAAGGGGAGTTTTCTGCGGTGTGTGGGAGCTTTATATTTATTCTCACTGGAGAGGAAGTGCTCATACAGCCTGCTACGAGCCACTTCCTCTTCCCCGGGCCAGTCTATATTCAACTTTTGAACTGTGCCAGTGATCACCTCAAGCAGCTCTTTATATGCTTGAGAGCTGCTGTCGGTTTCTGGTGCAATGGCACCCTCTACCGCCTCCTCGGAGTCACCGAGGGTGTTTTGGCATTCCATAGGGGAAGGAGGAGTCGCGATGCGAGCTCTAAAGTCAGGGGGAGAGCCAGACCCTGAAGACAGAGCAAGAGATAGAGCAGCTCTCCACTCTGGCTTCTCTTCCAAATCCATACACGAACCCCAGGACTCAAGCAGTCTGGCTGCCTCGGCAGCGGCCGGCCCGGATTTGTGAGGCCCTGAAACCGAACTCCTTTTGGACAAGAAGAGAGCGAGCCGAGAGCGTGGTTGCCTAATTGTAAAATGTTCACAATGCTGACAGTCAGACCCCTCGAGGTCTGCTGTAGCATGCTCTACACCCAAACACTTCACGCAGAAAGCGTGTCCATCTTCTTCCGTGACGAAACGGGAGGAAGGCGTAACTTACTTCCTGAAATCCCTCTCGCTCATTTTTTCACTCTCATTTCTTTTATTTTTCTAAAAAGGGATAGAAAAGTTGAGAGATATTAGAAATATACAGTAGAAATGAAGCATTTCTTTTTCTTTTTGTCACACAAACAACAGACATGCAGTCTCGCTGAAGATAATTAGGCTGGTGGCGTGGTTCACAGGTGCCATATATATCATGCGACGTGCTTAATTGTCACGTCACCTGATCATGGAAGGCCTATAAATAGAGGCATGATTTTACACAAGCTTCAGATACCAGTCACGCGAGCAAGGCGCTTCCCATATTGTGATGCTAAATGCAACGTCGAAGTTCCCTTTGAAAGGGAACATGGTGATAGGTGGATTGTCTATGTTAATGTGAATGAGTGTATGAATTTGCATGCATGTTACCCTATGTTGGACTGGTGTCCCATTCCCTCCTTGTGCCTAATCTTCCAGGGATAGTCTCTGGATCCACCAGATCCTGACCAGATTAAAGATAAATGAATTATTGAATGAAACATTTCTGGTTAGTTTTGAGCTTGCTAACTTCTTTTCTCAATACAAACTGCTGTCCAAAATTCTGGCACGGAATGTTGATTGCAGCCTTTGCAAGCGCATCTTTCACGACCACAACAGTAACCATCCATCCATCCATCTTCTACCGCTTACTCCTTTATCAGGGTCATGGAGAACCTGGAGCCTATCCCAGGAGACATCGGGCACAAGGCGGGGTACACCCTGGACAGGGTGCCAGTCCATCGCAGGGCACAATCACACACCCATTCATGCAATACGGACACACCAATCAGCCTACCATACATGTCTTTGGACTGGGGGAGGAAACCGGAGTACCCGGAGGAAACCTCCGACACACGGGGAGAAAATGCAAACTCCACACACACGGCCCTGGTGGGACTCGAACCCTTGGAGGTGTGATGCGAACGTGCTAACCACTAAGCCACCGTGCACCTAACATAACAGTGTTTATTTAATTTTCTCAAGATTATAAATGCAACACTATCCAGGATAGGATCGCAGTTTTTGTTTGATTTCATTGTGACTGGGTCACTCTGTCTTAAAAGAATGTGAAGGTTAAGTGAAAGGTGTGGATTGGCGTGTGGACCTATGACTGATCACCAAAATAACGTTTTCATAATGACATCATGGGTCCTTATGTAATGCAAAACAAAGCAAAAGAGTGAGGACTACATCTGCTGACGTTTTGAACTGGAAAAAAAAAAATCATCACTTTTATAAAATGTGCCTTTCTCTACATTTGGCTTTATGGTGTAATGACTCAATTATAGGCCAATACAATTATACACAATTACACTTCAGTCTCCAAGCTAAGAATGAGCACATTTGACTGTAGTGTAATATGAAGAAGACCACACACACACACACACACACACACACACGCACACACACACACACAATCAAATTAGTGCTCAAACCACTAAAAAGCCCTAAACTGTATGACACTCATATAATCAGATGCAACACACACTCACACTACAGGCTAGTTTAAATGTTAACCAGCTTTAATAAAAATAGCTTTCATCCTAACGGATCATGTCACGTTTCTGGAAAGATTCAGAGCTACAAAAATATTCCTAGAGGTAATTACATTTCCAAGTCCCCATGTGCATGTGTCTTCTACACATCATCTCCGAGTCCAGCTGTTTTACTCAAATAAATGGAATAATAATTAAAAAGCTATACACATACACCCATGGTGAAGGCAGACGTGTCGGCTGTTTTCCTAATCGAGATCTCTTTTTTTAAATGCTCTGCCTCGTATTTAGTCACAAAACACCCGTGTCAGTCAAGGGCGATGGCGCACAAGGCCCCAGTCTCTGCTCCGTCTACACACACTAGCACCTCCAGGAAAAATAAATACTGACTTCCAGAACAGAGTCTATGTCTTCAGAAAGCTACGGATTAGAAACCTCTCTTCAGAAACATTTCTTTCTTTGCCAATTAATTCAGAAGTCTGCAGAAGCTTGCATACCTAAGTGTCTACTTGTCTAGTGTGTGTATGTAGAAATGTGATTGTAGTTCTGAATGCTTAGCCTTATTGAAGCCATTCTGCTACACACTACTAGACCAATAAATCTCTTAGTTCAGTTTTGCTTACCTATTTGATATTTACTTATAACACTGAATCTGATATGATTGCATTTATTAGCCTCTAATCATTGATATTTGACCAACTTTGTTCAGAATCTGAGGTAGTTTTACCGTTAATTCATTTGAATCGTCACCATTTACATTTGCATTTACATTTACATTTACATTTATTAATTTAGCAGACGCTTTTATCCAAAGCGACTTACAAATGAGAGCACACTCACACACCAATGGTAGCAGAGCTGCCATGCAAGGTACTAGCTTGCCATCGGGGGCAACTCAGGGTTCAGTGTCTTGCCCAAGGACACTTCGGCATGGGATCACCCGGGCCGGGATTCGAACCACCAACCCCACGATTAGTGGATTAGTGGACAACCCGCTCTACCGACTGAGCCACAGCCGCCCCACATTTCAATTGATGCATTGATTCAAATGGTTGGAGTCACACTTAATGATGAAGGTAGTAGCTAATATGAGTGGTAGTTGTATAAGTAGTACTAGTAACAATGAGTAGTAGTTGGTGTAGTGGTAATAGTAATGATGTGTAGCAGTAATAGCAGTAGATGTTGGTGTAGTGGTAATAGTAATGATAGGAGTAGCAGTAATAGCAGTAGTAGTTGGTGTAGTGGTAATAGTGACATGAGTAGCAGTAATAGCAGTAGTAGTTGGTGTAGTGGTAATAGTAATGATAGGAGTAGCAGTAATAGCAGTAGTAGTTGGTGTAGTGGTAATAGTGATAGGAGTAGCAGTAATAGCAATAGTAGTTGGTGTAGTAGTAGTAATAGGATTATATTAATAGTAGTGAAAACAACAGTAATAGTAGCAGTATTTGTAATAGTTGTAGTAGTAATAGAAGTAGTATTTTAAGCTTTTGTATATTCAGATACGTATTCATGTTAGTGAGTGAGTAATTGAGTGAGAAAGAGAGTGAGTGAGTGCCTGATTGTGCTAATTGCTTTAGTTGCCACAATAAGCTGGACTCTTTCAGACCTGTTCTGGCACAGAGCAATTTAACTGAGGTTTAAAACTCTCTTAGCCCTCCTTCTCATCTAATGGGCAGACACACACACACACACACACAAACACATCAGCTCCAGCTGCCACCCTAAATATGGCTACCTCACCCCTCTCCTGTGATCTAGATCATAAAAACTGCATTAACTCAATTGACATCAATGCACACCAACCTGTCCACTCCTCTAGACACATATCTCAGATTCACAATTTATGTGCTTTTTAACCCATTATTTGATCATTTAGGTCTTCATGCTGTGTTCACGAACCCTACTTAAAAACACGTGCTGATATACAGCACTTGATGTATTGAGGAGACAATAATGGGCTGGGTGAGGAGGAATGAGCAAGGGCGTTATCAAAAGACATTATGTAGATGGCGATGAATCTCATCATTATTTTAAACTTGTGAATAAAGCATGCTGGTTTAAAAGTGCAGGGTTTAAAAATTCCATTTTTTTCCCCCCAGTGTCCCAATTGTCTTAGGTTGCATTATATAATGAGATATTCTGAGAACAATGCTCATTGATGCTGAACTTGAAAAATATATGAAGGATACAACTCCTGCACAACAGAGAGCTTTAATATATGCTTTATTATACCAGTACTGCAGTAAGCTACATACTATTATGATTAGAGATGTATCGATGTGAGACAATAAAGGCTATATTTCACGCTATCGGCCGATAGTTTAAAAACATCCGATGATCAGGGCCGATTATATCCTGTCAATCAAAAGAGGGCGGGAAAACAATTTGATTTCATGCTGTGTGTAAAGATGATGCCTCTTGTGTGGAATGACGACAAACTCAAGTTTGTAATCTCTGCACTGATCAAATTTTACACCGGACGTTGCAGCAGTGAAGCGGGAGTTTCGGCGTCGAGTCTAATTGATTTTATTTTTTATCGAGCTGAATTAAATATTTAAATGAAGATGTTTTCTGTTTATGAGATCAGTTACTGTGATACAACTTGTTGATATGGAGAGAATAAAGTTTTTATTTGCATTTATTTCAGATTTGTGGAATAAGTTGTTATTAAATTAAAAGAAGGCATAAAAGGCAGAGCTATCGGTATCGGCTGATATCACTCTGAATAATCAGTTATTGTATCGACTGAGAAATTTAGTATCGGTGCATCTGTAGTTATGATACTTTATAAATTACTTAGCTGCTGATTGAAAGTTTTCTAAGCACAATGAATTACGCTATAAATACAGCCGTCATAGAAAGTTTTAAGAAAGTTCTCTTGCTGTTTCTTCTTCCAGAACCTTCTGTCACACAGCAGACAGGAGCTGAGAGCGCTCATCATTCACACTCTGATAAAGAGAGGTGTAAAACAGGGCTGTAGCCGCTGCTGGAGGTTTGGGGTCATCTGACTGAGGGAAGTGAGTGCTTGTTTCCTCCACCTCATTTTGATCCTGATATCGCTCACGTTCGCGCCTTTCACCACCTCCCGTTTCAGACATGCTTCATGCATCCCCTTTCACCTCGCTATCGCACATCTCAATTTAGAAATGCGCACACATAGCGATGCGTACACGGCGACATTCGCCCGAACACGTCTGAAGGTGTTGATGAAACACGTTTTGAGTTCATTATTACCTCCTGTAACTGAAATGGCAGTTTTGTTTTTTTTTTGCATGGCGTGCAGTGAGAAATCACTCAGTTTGAAAATATGAATGAATCAACACCTTCTAGCAAATTTACATACTTGGATATCTTTTTTTGTTTTGGTTATTTTCCCCCCTTCTAATAGGTATGCTGTTTTCTATTGTATTATTGACTCTTAATAGTCATAACAGATGAAACCTTTTATAAATCTTCTCAGACAACCACTGTATGCAAATAATATATTTATAACGTGAATCAATTTCTGATGAAATATTCAGATAGAATCAAATTCCAATTTCTACACTTTCTAATTTCTATTATTCTGGGATCCTGTTAGGCTCAGTCATGGTCTAATATCAGATCAAATTCTACAGTATGGACAGGTTAGGTCCCTATGGTGTCTGAATGTCTGCTTTATGGCCCCATGTGTGTCTTTTGGGGGGGGGGGGTGTTGTGGGCACTGTGCTGTTTGTTTAGTCTTTACAGAGCTGAGTTATGTGCCCTCCTGAAGAGAGACCTCTGGTTTGCTTTGTCCAATATTGACCATTCAAATCAACCGCAGATCTCCTCTCTCTTCCCCCTCTCTCTCTTCCCATATCTCTATTTTTATCTCTCTCCCACTCTCTTCCCCACTGATAGCATGGCTAAGAGTGCTTTTCTTGGTCCAGAGCTGCTCCTTTGGGTTCCAGAGTCAAAATTCCTCCGCTAATATGTTCAGCCTTTCGCTAACAGAGCCGAACCATGGATCGCATTGTTCTATTTATCTTCACGGAAGAGGAGAGCGAATGGCATGCTCATTTACAGAGAGGGATGAAAAAGTGAAAATCCGATCCACAGCTGGGACAAAGCAAACATGCGGAGGTATCTGGATTGGCTTGGACCGAAGGAAGTCACCCCCTAGGCACTTCCTATCAGGCGAGAGCCAGCACTAGTGGCCATCTTGGTTGAGGAGTTGCCAGGATCCTCTGGCGCAGGTTCAGGAGAGCGGGCATGGATGCAGATGTGCCACTGGGCCGTCACGCCGATTAAGAGTGCTCAGTTTATTGGAGTCATTTTCAGCACCTGACTGAACCGTGTGTGTCTGTGTGTGTGTGTGTGTGTGTGTGTGTGATGACATGTCTCTTTTAATCACTCTTATGACTCTTCTTATTCTTTTCCATTAGCCAAAAGTACACTATTTACAGTCATTTTAATATCTTCATTTCAATGGAACTTAAATGTACTTGTATTAAGTAGCTTCTACTTTGCATAATGATCAGGCTGTGTTGTTAGGCTGGATAAAATATTTCCATACCAATCGCAGTGCGAGCCCACTCAGTAACACTGTGTAATGAATACTAAATGCACTGCCACTGAAGATAATCATGCAGTGAAGTGTTTTCAAACTTTGCACTGGCAACTGGTTCGAATTCGGGTTCGAATGGAGTAGGACGCAAAGATGGAGGCTCCTGCTGATTTTGATTAAAATTTTAATTAATTTGCGCTTTTTGGTCATATAATATACTTTAACTTATTTTACTCCTTATCTTTGCTTATAATTAAAAATTTTTGTCACGTTAAAATGTCTGGAAAGAATACGAAAACCCGAGGTGGCATTCAAACACGACTGAGGCCGAGTGCGCGCGCGCCGTGAGCGTGTCCCCCTCTCCCCCTGAATCCGCGTTGCCGAGCGGTGACTTTGATCTCGCCGCACTCAAGCTTGAGCTGTTGGATTCATTGAGGAAGGATATTGCTGATATTTTTAATACGGAGCTCCAGGAAATTCTCAAGGAAGTGCTGTCTTCTATCCAGCTTGACCTGCATTTTGTGAAAACAAAGCACGTTAATGATAAACTTGCTATCGAGGCCACCATATCAGCATTGAGGGGTACGGTTGTAGAAATGGAGCACATGCTTACACATGACATGGCACACATGAAGTCTACCATCAAGTCTCTCACTGAGACCGTGACTCAATTACAGAATAAATATGAGGATTTGAAAACAAGGTCACGGCGCAATAACGTTCAAATAATGGGAGTTCCAGAAGGTTCTGACACATGTTCAACTGCTGCTGTAGTGGCCTTGTTAAAAGAGGCGTTTGGTCTGGAGAAGGAGCCGGTTCTGGACCGGTCCCACCGGACTCTTCAACGAAGCCCAAGTCTGATGAACGACCACGAGCAATTGTGTGCAGATTCCACTATCACAGTGAATGTGTTGATATTTTACGCCGTGCGAGAGAGCTTCAGCAGATTAATGTGAGGGATTTGATTATTTCCGTTTTTCCTGATTACACACCTAAGATAGCCCGGGCTCGAGCTGCATTTAATGAGGTTCGGCGTCAACTTCGTGATGTTGAGGGCGCTCGGTATGGAATACTTTACCCAGCTCGGCTTCGCATTACACATAACGGTGTCCAGAAGGATTTTATTTCAGCGGAGGAAGCAGGAGAATATGTGAAACTCTTGATATCAGGATGAAGGTATCACCTGCACGGCGGCGTGTTCTTTTTATTTTAATTTTTTTTTATTTATTTATTTTTTTTTATAAAGTTAAGGACATTATATCTGTTATTGTGCGCAGACTGTTTATCAGATTTGAAGTCAGTAGGGGATTTCTCTTACTGAAATCTTTAGTTTTGGTAAGGGTTGGTTAGTTCAGCGTTCTTTCCGAGAAGTTGTCTCATTGTGGAGAACTTTTGGTTATAGAGCGATACACTGCTGTCTCCTTTGGGTTATGGAGACTTTGGGTGTCTGGGTTTGGGGGATGGTTGGGGGGAGAGGAAATCACTCCGGCTCTAATTGACTATTTATATCCCTATGGTTTACTTTATTAGATGGTTAGTAGTAATATTGATCCCACCACGGCTAGGACAGGCACGTCTTTTAAGATTTATTAGTTGGAACGTCATAGGTTTTTATATATTTTATATTTTATATATTTGAAACTTTTAAAAACTCCAATATAATATTTTTACAGGAGACTCACTGTTGTATTCAAGATCATAGGTTATATTGCCCTTGAGTCTTATGCCTGTTGTTGGGTTTTATAATATTTATACAACCAGC